>SCDS01000531.1:0-31749 GCA_004149465.1 Drosophila nigromelanica
ATCTAAAGATGATGAGCATATGCAGAAGTTACCCATAGAAGTTACATAAATGCAAAGCGCTGAGGACTCTTCAATTTATGATGTGTTTCGTTGGCGATATGATATAATATCAGACTATAAACGAGTACACAACAAATGTCCATTAAAGTAACAGCTCAGGCTTGTCTCTCGGATGCTCATACTTATTTTTGGCTTTTTCAATCTGTCCACAAAGCAAACAAGATTCTTATGATGTAAGACAAAACAAATTTTGGTACAAGCGCGCACTTCCTGCTGCCTCTCCCTGGAGATGTGGCACAAAGGAAGTGCTGCACTTGTTTATTTTTAGAACTCGTAATGCAAACAAAAACTTGTATTTCCGAAGAAGTCACCACAGTCGAAATAACGGCACAGTCACAAAATAACACAGAACAATTTTCATAACATTTGTGGGCTGTTGAAGGACTGAAGGGGCAGGGCAAGGCAGCAGGATGTGCGTTGAAAATTCAGCTGCCCAGCGAATTTCCGAATGCGAAGTTCCTAGTCAAAGATTGTATACAAGTTTTTTGTGTGTGCTCTTGTGCGTTATGATTGCACGAGCAGAACAAATATGCAGCCCACGCCCATAGTCGGTATTTAAAATTGCCCGCCCACAAAACTGCAACTGACATAATTACGTATGCAGAATATTTAAGTGGAATGTGCAAACACAAATAGCGTGAGGATTATAGGAGCTTTAAACTATTTAAAATTAGCAAACTTAAATTCCTTAAAGCTTAAACAAAAACGTAAGAATTATATATAGTTGACAGTTCAATTAAATAATAATGTTTCGTTATTTTTCTCTGTGACAAGAATATATTTTTTGCGTCGAATATTTTTCTATGATAATTTACATTGTTATATTAAGAAGCACATCAAAATATTATTGTAACATCTAAAACACAGCTCAAGCAATTCTTTAAAATTGAATATACGACCCCATTTACTCCCAACTATATGAGAGCTGTTGCGCAGACTTTAACGTTTATCTGGTTCGTCTGCTGCCGCTCGCTGTATTTACAAATCCAATTCAAGTTCAAGGGGGTGACTTGTAGGCCTAATGCCTAATGGCCCAACAACCAACAACAACAGTCAGCGCCGCTCTTTGTATTAATTTGTGCACACATTCTTGGCCAATGAGATTTATGCGCTGCGTATTACTTTTTTTTTGCTGTTGTGGTTGTTGTTGTTGTTGTTGTTTAGACACCCACAAAGCAGACGCTCGTCCCACCCACATTGTCATTGCTGCGTTGCCAGTTGCGAGCGAAGTTCGAAAAAGGCGCGAAGCACAAACAAAATGTTTGTTTTGCTTTTTTTATGTAACGGCACACAACGCACGTGTTTCGTTCGAAAGCCGCGACGCAGGCGCAGCAACAACAACTTGAGCGAAACTCGAAACTTGACGAAAGCCGAGCACGAGTCCTGCTGCCGACGCCGAAGCTTACTTCGGCTTAGCCAGCCGAATGCTGCGGCATTGACTGCCAATGAAGCGAAGCATTGGCCCATCAGTTCGACTCGAAACTGCGCCGGAAGTGGACGCCAAACGTCGCCGTGCTAAGCAATAACAACAACAACATAAAAAGTGCCGTTCTGTACGTTGGCAGCTGTTCGTGTGTTGGTGCTACAAGTAATGACCATAAAATTAGCAAATTAAATTTTAATTAAATAATTAAGAGCTAAAACAAAACCCTGTGCAACATTTGACAAAATACCACAAACCGATAAAAAGTGATTAAAAGTGCCACAAAATGAGGCAATAAAACGTGGCCAGAACGTAAATGCTGCTTTGTTAATGTTACCTGAACTCCACCTTGTAATTTGCATGCTTGCAAATTCATTTAAAAAAATACATGTAAAACTACGAATTCCTCCGCTGCTGCCCGCGCACATAAATTTCACGGCAATCAGCCAACAGCAGCGGCAGCAGCAGCAGCCACGTTGCAAGTCATCCAAACTTCATTTGTTGCGCTGCGGCCGCTTATGCAGCAGCTCCTTATTCAAGACTCTGCTTTGTTTCATCCTGCCGGCTGCCTGCTGGTCGGGTTGAAATATTGCTTTCATTATTTATGTTAAGTTTATGCAACATTTTCTACGCTTTTGCCTGCTGTTTTTCCTGCTGCTGTTGCACTTTGGCGCACTTGTTTTTAATATCCTTCAGCTTGTAAAGACATTACGGCTCGTGCCTCGTGCCGCTAAACTTCCAACGGTAACTGCAGACCCGCACACTGATCCAAATTACGCGGCAATGGTTTTTCTATCATTTGCCTCGTTATGTCAGTCTCCTCTGGTTTCTTGTTCCCCCCGCAGGACATCAGCAGCAAGTTCATTGCACCAGAAGTTATTGATGGCTATGCATAAACTATAACTATTGCTTATATTTTGAAGCTCGTCGACTTGATTTCTGTTTTACTGATGGAACGTTGGGAATAAATCAAAACTTGAGTTATTGAAAAACTTAATATAATCTTTTCATAGTTTTGCGGAAAATCGTTGAATGAAAGAAAATGTGCAAAATTCAATAAACAATATTGCAATTTTGTCTATGGATTATTTATATTTTTTATATTTTTAACTGTTGATAATGTATAGAATACGTGCCCATTTATGTAAGTCTACCAAAAAGTATGAAAAGGCTTAAAATATCAAATTCGGTTAAGTGATAGATACCATGACATACTATACAAATAAATTTATCATCAAATAAAAGCTCACACATAAAGGGCAATAAAGCACATATTTGCTATCAACATTTGCCAGGTATTCTATAAAAGTATATAAATGAAAAGTCTTTAGAACTAACACAAAGTACCAACAGTTCAAATTAACCACAAGACATTTGTAAGCTACTTATGAGCTTTTCTTCTTCTAAAACCTTAAGGCAAACAGCCAAAGGGCGCTCTCTTGTATTGTTTTGCATGTCCTCCATTTGAACAAAAGATACTACTAATAACCAAAATGAGCTAATTAGCGCAACAAGAAAAAAAAACTGCAAACAAACAAAAAGAAAAGAAACATAAAATGATACTAGCATGCTTAAGAAAAAAGTGCTTTGTTTATTTGGGATAGCAATTATAATGTTGAATGGGTTTTTTAAATGTTCAGCAGCTCTTGTGTTCTACTCCTGCATACAAATTAACTTCTTAATGCACATTAACTTGTTGAGGCAACATCATGTGAAATATATGTCTGTATTTTCATGTGCATGCAGCGAGTCGAATGTTTGTTTGCACAAGAATTTCGGTGGCTTGAAACAGGATTTTAATGCATTCTCCTGCAACATTTTCCTTTTGTGGGAACTGCTGCTGATTCTGCTGCTGCTGCTGCTGTTGCTGCATTATCCATTATCCATTCTCTCTGCCATCTTGCTGTCAGGCGCGATTCCATTTGCACTGGCGGCTGTCAGCTGTGTGTCTGTCTGGGCCGCCACTCAAGATGCAGCCGAGATGACAGCCTTTTGGATGCCATTTCTTTGCCCCTTCCTCGAGCATAATTTACATTGTGCGAATGGAATTGAAAATTTCACACGAAAAAAATCCATTCGTGCAATTTTTCTTTTGCGTATAGAAAAGTTAACGTTCATTTATATATGTCAGTCAGTTGCGCTGTGATTTTTAGCTTTGTTCATTTGTTTTCAAACTGATTGCATCATAATTACCCAACTGACGTACCGATTTTATGCTTCTATCCCACCACCCCCTATGCTCCTAAGTGCTTTTTAACGAGCTGCTGCTGTTGCTCCTCATGCTTTGTTGTCCATTTGGAAATTTAGGTTTCTATTGCGCTCTACATGGCCGAAAATAAATGCTGTAATTTCCAGCCATGTGCGTTTCTCTGATTTTGTCGCTATAATCTGGTACATGAACCCATAATTTGTAATTTCAACCTAATTACTTTGCCTGCTGCCTGCCAGCATGTGTGGGCTGGCCGAAGGGGCGTGGCGGAGGCAAAAACATTGTCGTCAGCCATAAAATGTCAGCAGCAAGCAACAAAACGCCCATTTCGGCAGCAGCAGCAGCCTTCACATGCACACGCACACCCAGCCACGCCCCCTTAGCCAGTCATGTGGGGCTAGTACATGTATTTGTGGCTGCCGCATTCCTAGCTGCTGGAATTTGTGGCGCGACATATGTAAATTTGTGACAGCTGTTTGGAGGTCATCAAAATTGATTTTGATGGGCTTCGCATAGTTCTTGTTTTAATTTAAGTATTAAAAGAAATTTAAATATAAGTTCGCTATGAAAATTATTACAAAAAATTACATATTAGAACAAGTAAGGTTGCTTAAATCGGGAGCACCCGAAAATACGATAAATATTGATAATTAAAAAACGAGACGAATTATCGATCATTTAAAATAAAAGTGACCTTAATATGGTATATACGAATTTAAAAAGTCCACGTTCAACTTTCCAGCTTTTGTAGTCTCTGATATAGATATAAGACAGGAAGACCGATAGATAGACAGACATACAGACGGACATGACATATATCTACTTTATAATGCATGGAGCTTAGTGTAAAGCATCGCAAAGCAGATTTTAAAAATATGTAGATTATACTACAGATTAATGAAAAGCTCCGTTTATTCCTGTATTATATGTCAGATTACATAAAAAAATTAGACGAATTAAAAAGGATTTTAAGCTGATACACTAATAGACAGTTTAATATTAGCAATGAAATGTATTAAATTAAATTCGATTAACAGCTATTTAACACTTAAATGGAATATGAACACAATTCCATAATTAATAGATAATTACCAATATACAACAAAATTAATTGTAGAATAGATTGATGAGATAATAGTATCGCTTCACTAAAGATAATGACAGAATATTACATTTATATATATGCAAATTAAATTATTAAAGTAACTGTGAAATATAATTTTGTTAAAATTCACCGACTATGTTAATATTCGGCATAAATATCAATTATTTAATTTTTGTCATTTAATTATTGTACATTTGAATTTCATTGCCTGATTTTCGGATCATATTTAAATGTAAAAGATTTAATATTTGTATTGCCTGACTGCGCAATTAAACAATTTAAAAATACGATTTATACCATTTTACGAATTTATTTCAGAATTTAACAATGACAACTGGCATTATTATTTTCAATTGTTACATATAAATAGTTTAACACAGAAAACAGAAGCAAAAAACAAACCACACAAATCCATTGCCCTATACACTGTCAATTACATTTAACACAGGCGATTTTTATGCAGCTGCATTAATTTTTCATAAAAGTTACAGCAGAAAAATATTTAAATGCCATTTAAATAAAAACTGAAATGAACTCGACGGGTAGAACATGACGGCTGCCTGTTGTTTACATTTATTTTATTTTAGTATGTAAATGTTTCACCAGTCCCTTTAAATACTTTGAAGCAAGCAAGCAAAACGAAAAACCCCAAAAAAAATAAAATAAAATAAAGCGATATATACGATTATTCGTTTTATTATTAAATGCATACGCATAAATATTCAAGCCAAGCGAAACTGATGACAAAAAAGCAGCAGTCAAATCAAATATTAATGTCTTGATGCGACAACTGGAGTAGCGGGAGTGGCATCCACCAGCGGGGGGCGGCACAGGATGCTGATATGCCATGTGCATTCATAAATCATTTGGCAAAATTGAACTGGCCAAGTCACAGGGCGCCACAAAACCCAAATGTATCAGTCAGTTAAAGTGCATTTAAGCACAAACACGTAAAGACAGCGGAGAGACTATAAAATTGCTTATACGAAGGTTTAAATACCCTCTTTTTTTTAAAGGGGTAGTGTCACAATCCAAATAACCAGAAACGAATCACTTGAATCTCTCATACAGTTAAAAGTTATTATGGATCTCCATAATGACCGTAAATCCCATTCTATAGTTTTGGCCAGTTTCGCTATGCTCTCCACTGATCGTCCATTGTCACTTTAGTAGGCTCTTATTAATTGCAGCTATCTTTTCAATAAGAGTTGAGTTTTACATTTTAAAATGAATTGGAAACAGATGTCCAACTCTAACAACTCTTAATAGCGTCACAAATTTAATTCCATAGCCATTATGCCCTCTTGAAGCATAAAAATACACAAATACAAGAGATGCCAGCGAAACGAAATGTAACAATTCATGCGCAATGAAAATGTGGCCATGTTATGACAACGACAGCGGCAACAACTACAATAATAGCAATAAAAGCACCAACAACAACAACAACCATGCGTAGTGGTCATAAAATAGCAACATCAATGCAACGCGTTCATTTGTATACACTCTGGCCCGGAATACGGCGCTATTAATAATAAATGTAGCATTGGTAACACACATACAAACACACACACACACACACACACAGAATCAGTGACACAGAGAAGCAGTCAAATGAACTTTGCAAACCGAAAATCCCAACAATAGCAACAACACACCCAACGAACCAGTCATAGCCCATAAAGCCCAAGAGTTGCAATGCGGGTGTTGTTGCTGTTGTTGTAGTCAGTCAAGCACACACACACACAAACTCGCATTCAACATTGTAAGGCTGACACACACACAGCAGAAACAACAACAATTGGGTATGCGAGTGCCATAATAATAATAAATGCTATAATCCCTGAAATCGTTTGTGCCTCTGCGAATTCGGTCCCGCTGTCCCTTGTAGCCCCTCTTCTATCCACTGTATGCATTTTTTATTTTCAATTTTCGTTGTTTCGTCAGCAGCAAAAACAACAGCCAAAACAACAACAACAATAACGTTAACAACAATGCGAATCGGCGCGTCAAGTGAATTAAGCGATTTTTAAAGCTTTACGCTAAATGAAATTTGGATTGCCATTCTCCGAATATTCAAAATACATATATCCGAAAGTGTTCACTTGTGTGTGCAAATTAAATTACGCAAATCAAATAAATGTTTAACACAATAAAACTACACACACAACAAAATACCACCAAACAAATGAATAAAATGTATGGAAAATAAAAGTAAACGTGCAAATGAAAATTGCTGTGAAAAACTAAACCAAAAAACTTCGCGTAATTAAACGAATAATTTGCAGCACATATATTCTCGGTGTTCGTGTGTGTGTTTTTAACTAATTCTGATTAAACACACGAAACGCACTTAACAAAATGTTTATTATCACGGTAATTAAACTCTTGCTAATTGCGCTCAACATATTTCCAAGCCGTTTCACAAATCGGCGGGTTATGTTTCTCATCTATATGACAAATTTAGTGACACATGGTAAGCACTTCAAATCTATCATATATAATATTTTTAGAATTAAGATACATTTTTTTTCTACAAAATAGCTGTAAAACATCTTCAAATTAATCAAGTAATATAAAAACAAATCCTAACTTCATTTAATGTAAGCCCGTTGGCAGTCTATTAAATGTAGTTACTTACTATGCATTTGTATACAAATCCAATTTTATATCTAAGGCGCTTGAATTAAAGCACAATCTCGCAGTGTTCCCCCCTCAGCAAGTCCAATTATTTGGTCAGTTTTAAGTTTCCTAGCATTCGCTCAACGGCTGCGCTTTTTGAACAAAAGATTCAGACGGTTCGAGGTGTTCGGTGTCGAAACTGTCGAGTCGAGTCATAATTTAATTAGTAAAATGAGACCTCAAATTGCCCGACACGACGATGGCATCAAGCGACTGGCTTGCATTCAATTTCAATGCCAGGTCCGTGTCCGTGTTGCCGCCGCTGCTTGCAACGTAGTCCACGGAGCAGGTGCAATGATGGCATGCGGGCCGACAACTGCGTGTTGCAGATAACAAGGCCCGCCTCACTTGCAGCAGGTGAGCCAGGCATCCACTTGCCATGCTTCACAGCCAGGCTGGTGTTTTGCTTTTGTGCGCCATTTCCGCGGGAAAAAACAGCACACGAAATGAATGCATAGAAAAACAAAAGTGCCATTGCCATAGCAACAGCCAGAACAACAAGCAAGGACGTCCGCATTGCCTCAACAGGCTGCGGTTGCCGCTGCGGACTACCGACTACGTGTCGACTAGAGCTCCGGCTCCCGGCAAGATATAAAACAGAAAAAATTTTGCTTTGTTAAATTATTTCATAATGACACTAACGCAGCCGTTGATTATATTTGGCCTGCGGGTCATAGACTTCCGGCAGCAGCTGCAAGTCCAACTCCCTCCATCTACACATATATTTTGCAATGGATTGTATAACTTTGTCATACAGCTGGCCCGGCTGTATATATAGTTATTAATAAAGTTTTTTTTTTACTTAAATAACTTATTTAGTGAAAAATTACCATACGCGTGCCCCAAAAAGTATGCTACGTTAAATTTTGTTTGCAATTTTAATTCAGTAAAAAACTCATTATGTAAATTATTTGGTGTATTTCACCTTTCATTCCTTTGACAACAAGCAACTTATGTACAAAAAATATAATATTATGTATTTTTTTGTGAAACTAATCTAAAAATGGAATTCAGTATTTTTACTTGTGTATTTAGTTTGTTTTTATAGAGTTCCACGGACTCTCTATTACAAACACCAAACGTGAACAGATTTAAATATGTTTACGAAAAGCTTCAAAAACGTATCTATGCCACAGAACGCAATGCTTTTTTATATGTAAAGAATTCTGCACAACTTTCCTACAAAAATTTGATATGATGATTGCATTGGAATAAAGTACAAAATGGAAATTGTACATAATAACAATATAATTTATTAGGGTATATTTGAATTCGCCAAGTTTCGGGTTCTAGTAACGGTTTCCAGTTACGCTGCATGTGTTGCTCATTAACTAACCGACTTGTTTGTGTCGCTCTTAATTCACAGTTATGATGGATGAGCCCCGCTTTGCACAGCCCATACCAAATGTCACCGTTGCCGTTGGACGCGATGCCAATCTGCCCTGTGTGGTCGAGCATTTGGGTGGTTACAAGGTGAGTGGGGACTGGGAAAATTCGGGCCTGTCATAAATCGTGCATAGACTGAACGGCGCGTCACAATGAAGTTTCAAGCTGGCGACACTGTCTAAAATCAATTTTGTGTATTGCCAACACACACACACACACATTCATAAACTGACGCTGTGCGTGTGTATGTGTGCGTATGCTGAATTGACAGCCAGGGATAAAGGCAGACGTGATGCTGTGTTCATGACAAGTTGTGGCCTAGTCAATGCATTAGAGAACGTTCCGTTGCGTAACTGTTTTCGACCGATAAAAGACAGAAGTAGAACTCTATTAAATTTCCTCTACATTAATATATCTGACAAGTAATATTTAAGGAGCGCAAAGCAACTAAATCAACAGCTTAAAACTTTATGCAGAAAAAACTGAAACTCTAATAGCCTTTGCCACAGGGCAGGGTTCATTGCGAACCCAACAAAATGACTAGAAAATCACTTATCATTTATCTCAGTTGCTGGCACTGCGCGCGCGCTCATAACAAATCACAAATATTTGCTCGCCATATCAACTTCATATAAAACACTGTCCTTTGCCAGCTCGTTGTCCTCGTCAGTGGACATGCGAGTCCAGGGCTCTAGTCTCTGTCTCAGGCAGCTTCTTCTATCTGGCTCTTATTGGACTTTCACCAACATTGGTAGCTGCTGCTGCTGCTGCTTCTGTTGGCTATTGTTGAGCTGAAAACGAGAAACTTATTGCTGTCACTGAGCAGAAAGTAAATTTGAAAAGTTTGCAGCAAAGGAGGCGGCAGCATGGCTGCAAAATCCTTGCCAGGACATGTCCAGTCCTTGTGCCACACGCAATGTAAGCAAACGAAGCCAAACTGATGCGTCTAAAAAAAACTGTATTGAAAAAGCGGAAACAGCTGTCAAGTTGGCTTTTTTTAGCCACTCTCATGCGTCACAACGGGGCATTCATTTATTATAACTACTTGTGCGAGTGTGTGATTGTGTGTGCGTGTGTGTGTGTGTGTCTTTCTGCGAACTTAGTTAGTATGTGTGGCACAGCTGAATATCGATTGGCATGTCGTTTGTAGGTGGCCTGGATACACATAGATCGCCAGATGATACTCACCATACACCGTCACGTCATATCGCGCATACCACGGTACAGTATCACCTACGCGGACAACACGTGGCTGCTGCACGTGAACCAGGCGCATCAGGATGATCGCGGCTATTACATGTGCCAGGTCAACACCAATCCCATGATTAGCCAAGTGGGCTATCTGCAGGTAGTGGGTAAGTACCCCAGTACCACATATCAAGCCCATTCCCCCAACACAACTCCCACTTATGCAACTTAATCGCAGTGCCACCAAACATACTGGACATCGAGAGCACACCATCTTCGGTGGCGGTGCGTGAAAATCAAAACATCAACATGACATGTCGCGCCGATGGATTCCCAACGCCCAAAATCATTTGGCGCCGAGAGGATGGCGAGGAAATTGCCGTAGAGAAAAAGAAAAAAGGTATATGAGATTGGGTCAAGCTTTCAGCGGGGGGTGTTTTAAAAGTTTCGCAAATTGAAAGTAAAATTGTTGATAGTACTATAAATCGTAAATGGATATGGTAACAATCTATCAAACTTTCTATCTAGACGTTAGCATGGGATTTGAAACATTTACATTTCTTAAACTATATATATTTTTTTTAATTATTTTGTTTGTTTTTAAATTTGGCTAATTGTTTGATTTGTAACTTTTAAGTCATTTTTTTAATGTCTAGAAATATAATTACCTTTATTTGGAGTTTACAATTGAAGTTTAATAAAAATAAGTATTTTTGGAACTCAACTCATTACCTCAAGTTTTCAAACTACCCACGTATAGGCGCAGTGCTTGTTGCTGTTGACTCATTGAAAATTCTCTATGCTCTGCACGTTTATTTCCATGGTGCGGACGCTTCCTTCCGGCAAACATCAAAACCAAAAAAAAAAAAAATAACAACAGTTCTGGTCTACGATGGGGATGTGCTGCCTCTGACCAAAGTGAGCCGCAATGAGATGGGCGCCTATCTGTGCATAGCCACCAATGGAGTGCCCCCCTCCGTCTCGAAGCGCATCATATTGGATGTGGAGTGTAAGTACAAACAAGCGGCACACACAAACATATTATATCTGTATATACATATATGCCAAAGTCGAAAGACTCAAGCGAAATGAAAACTATATATGTACATATACATATATCGACTCGGCGGCAGTTTACGTAGACCTGGTCACATTATATTGCTGGCTGTAACACGCGCGTGCACTTAACGAGAACGATGACAACGACTCGCAGACGCGATGGAGTATCTATCTATGCGGCAATTCATCCATCTATACAGCTATCCAGGCAGTCAGGCGTGGGGGAATCGGGAGTCAGTAGTTGGGAGCATGAAACGTACCTGCTGCTCATCAATTTAACTGCATGCGCGCTTGTCGCGTCTGCCGCCTCCCATCCCGACCTCGGCAAACGCAGCCGCCGACCTGGTTGGTCCCTGCTAATGCAGCTGATATATGAGTGGGCGGCAGGCAGGGCGTAAAAGTTTCGCGGCTGTTGCACGCTGTGTGTGTGCGTGTGTGTGTGTGTGTCAAGTAAACGCTTGTTAATCCTAACGAGTTTCTGCTGGCCCCGCCAACACACTTCTGCACACCTCATGCCTACACATTGACAATAATTCACGTCACGTACCTGCAATAAAGTCACTTGCCGGCATTGCACGTATGACTTTGACGGCGTTTTCGTATTTTTCCTCTTTTTTTCTATTTTATTATGAACGGTTTTGTGCGTGTACGCTGCACGGCGGGTGGGTGTGGTGCTCGGTGGTGCGCCGCCATGTTTCGAATTACAGGTAGGCATTGTCAGCGTGCGTTTAAATTTCAAACAAGCCGTTCGCTGTTTCAATTTCGTGTACGCATTGTGCACAAAACTGGGGCAAACCATGGAAAATGCCGGTAAAACTATTGAGTAAAATGAAAAAGTTTAGCCTAGCATTAGGGGTATATTGATTGGATGGGCTAGTCAGATGTGAAAGGCGGGTGTGTCTAGTTTTCACAAGTAAATGAAGGCTCCATGACATAGCTCTTAATATTAATTTTAGGTTTTTAATTTGAATCTTTTGGTATAGTAAATTGGTAGATATTTATAAGCTCCCATGGCGCAGATCCAGCGCTTTATTAAATTACAAATTTTTAATTTGAAATTTTTGGTATAGTAAATTCTACAATAAACAACAAACAAGGGAAAACACATTTTACACGTGGAATTTTAACAAATATTTAAGCTTCATGTTTGAAGTAAATATAACTACAATTTTTTTCTTTGTGTAATATCAGACTAACTGTATACCCATTTTTATTCTACTGAAAGCAAGCCCTAGTATATTATAGTTTAAAAAAACCCACAGCACGTATTTCCTGCTAAACTTTTTATTATTTTTTTTTTGTCAAGAGCCCAGCCTGGTAACGTGTTGTCTCATTGCCATGTCTCGTATAAGTTTTTCAGCTTTGTCATTGCACTTTCATTTTAAGCTTGGCAGACAGACGACATAACTCACATACAGCTACCAAGAGGGAATTGAGCAGCAGAAAACCGAGGCAGACACATATTGAACATACGTAATGCTGCAGCTTATGCGTACTTTGGCCAAACGCTTAAAATGCAACGCCACCTTGTCTAACTTTATATATACACGAACATACATACATATTATTCCCTCTATTCCCTTCTGGTATCATTCACTCTACTAACACCTTTTTGCTTTCTCTCCGCGCTCTTCAACCAGTCTCGCCAATGATTTGGGTGCCGAATCAACTTGTTGGCGCGCCAGCTGGCACAGATGTAACCATCGATTGCCACACGGAGGCTCATCCCAAGTGAGTTTTCATATTTATTGGTTTTTTTTTCTTTAAAATTTCGATATAGCATAAATTTAAGTGCGCTTTTCAGCTATTCATTTTATCAGTTTTCACTTGCAGCTGCAGCTGTTAGCTGATTTTAGCATGCACTTTGTTTTTGTATGCATTGAAAATATTTCGCTTTTCGATATGATGATGAGAATTTCTTGTTATATTTTTCAGAGCCATCATTTATTGGGTGTACAATTCTGTAATGGTATTGCCAAGCAAGAAATATAAAACCGACTACACAGAGAACTCATATCGGTAAGTCAAATGAATGAAACTTTAACCTCAACTGGCCCCCTCGAAATAGAGTTTGTTACTCATTTATTATGCATTCGCTCTTGCCTATAACATTGGCAGATGGGTCATGAGCAAACACCAACACTAAAGTGTATGTGTTCTCAAACACAATTTCGCCTGAAAAGTTTCAAAGTTTCTTTTACTTACAACTTAACTTAAGCTTAAATTAATCGCTGAAGAAATTCAGCTCTGAATAAAGCCTACGTGCTACAAATCTGAAGCTTATCTCTTTATGCGCATTAATGGAGATATTGATTTTTGGAACACTTGCCTTTTGGGTTTTTCACCTTACTATATGTTGTCTCACTCTGTCTATTTTGAAAAGCGCACACATGAAACTGACGATAAGAAACCTACAATATGGCGACTTTGGCAACTATCGATGCATCTCAAAGAATTCACTCGGGGAAACGGAAGGCTCCATACGTGTTTATGGTAAGTGCATTTGTATTGGTAGCTTAAGTGCACTAGTTGCAACAAAAATATATACACACACACACATACACAAATTTACCCAATGCAATATCGAGCGCCCTTTGTGCCACAATTTCGCCAAAAGCTTTTACCTATGTGCCACTCCGACGCCCTGAAGTTGCCCGAACCCGACTCCGACTCCGACTCGAGTCGAGATGCGACTCGTCTAGTTCTAGCGATATTGTGCACTGTGCTCTGGAGCGTAAAACTAAACGAGCGGCCACCAACGGAGCTGAACTACGTCGGCTTCTGGGTCCGGGTTTGCGTTTGAATTTGGATATGTGGAACCAACAGCAGCGGGACACGTAGATACATTCACCATAAACGTAAACATAAACATAAAATAAAGGTGCATTCTGGAATTGTTTGACTTTGTATCGTGCACGCTGCAAAAACTCAACTCGTTGAGCCTCAGAACCTCAACTGGCTGCCTATGCTAGTTGCCATGTCTCGTCTGTGTTTAGTTTCTTTTTAGTGCCTTCTATTTATTTATTTATTTTTTATGCAATACAAACAGTCTAGTTGCGTTCTGGAATATAAACGAAAGGTTTTGATTGTGTTCTAAGAGGGGTTTCATTTATTTATACAATTTTTTATTTACTAAAATTTTAAATTTTTATCTAAAATATCATGGAGGTTTCAAAAGTAGCATCCAGTTAATAATGAATCTCAAAAATATATATAACATATTTCTGACTGCAATTAGAATAAACTTTTTCAACAACGTATTGGCCTAGATTTAGGTAATATATGCGCAGGTATATATTCCTTATTTATGTTCTTTAAGCTGCCTGCAACTTGAACGATTGAGTTCAAAAAGAAAAACCTTTGACCTTTCCACCGCTACCACTTGACATATAAAACCAGAGCACAGCTGGCATATTTTTAACCCAAATACAATCTCTGTATAATATATACTATACACACTCTCACACAGATACACACATACGAACACACAGGCATCCAGAGTGGCTGAAATTAAAAACTCATTTGCTTGATTTTACCATAATTAATTATGCGCTGCTATTCGATTCCATTTTGTTTTACAGAAATACCTTTGCCATCAACACCATCCAAACAAGTAACACACACCACCGTCGAGTCCAGGGAGAGTAAGTATAGTATCAGACGAGCTGATGTTAGTGATATGTGTGCGCAAGGGGGTAGCTAGAACGGGGGCGGGTGTTGGGAGTGGGAATGGGACTGGAACTGGAGCCAGTTGCCTTAGCGAGTGCTGCTCGCTTTTGTGCTTAACACATCCTGTAGAGCGTTGAGAGCGACGAGCGTTGCATAAACTGTGAAAGTCACACCGGCAAACCGACACTCAGTTATACCCACACCCAAGTTCGCACTCACACCCACACAGCGAGAAGGATACAGGATACGGCGAGCCACAAACAAAACTGCGAAAGTAGCAGCTAAGCCAGACGGAGCCACAAATACCAATGCAGCCAAGCACCGTGGCACACTCAAGGGAGTGGTGTGGGGCGGCGACACGCCCACAGAAAGAGATAAAGTAAAGCAAAGCACTTTTGACTATTTCAACGTGGGGCTTTCGAAACTCAAGTCGAGCAGAAAAGTACACACACTTTCAAGTTCTGTGTTCCGCCGACTGCAAGTCCAGGGCAAAGCAATATGCTGCGGATTATGCTGCTAGGGATTTTCGGGGGCATTAGGTTGGAAACACATTTGAAACACTGCCGCGCTGGCAACAACAACAACAGCAACAACAACTCGTGAGAAAGGACCAAACATATTTTATTTAAAGTGACTGGCGCTGCAACGGAACGTAATCCTTGCCAGGCAACAAAGGATGTGTGATATCTATATATGCATGTGTGTGTTTGTGTGTTGGTGTATTTGTGTTGGTATTGTGTATGTGTGCGCGTGGTACATTTTTGTATCGCAGCCAAGTGGCTGCCACAAGATTTCCACACAATTTAACTTGAAAACCATGTCAGCAAAGGTTATACAAACTCTGTGTATGTGTGTGTGTGTGTTTGCGGGTGTGTACTGTTAGTTTTCTTACTATTGAGTTATTAGCAATACTATAAACAATCCAAGCGTGCTAATTTTAGTTTTCCTACCATACCATTTCTCAACTTGTTTTTCCAGGCAATATTATTCCATCTTTACGCAACGATACAACGAAAGCCCTACAAACGGATGTTTATGCCATGAAAAACGATTTGTATGCTGGCAGTGGCTCTTCATCAGCGGGCTCCAGCTCCTCGGCCGCCTCATCCTCATCGATGCAGACGTCCCTGCTGCCCGGCGGTGCCGCCGGCAATAGCCTATCAGCGCTAAGCGGCGGCGGCAAAGGCTCCCTGGCGATAGGCAAAAGCATGTTTTACACGGAACGTCCATCGAATGAGTACGCGGGCTCAACTGGTAGGTTTTTCTAAACTTTACCTTAGATATGATAACTCAACATTTATATCATATATCTTTTTGCTAATTTTTGCTGTGTTTTGTATGGGAATTGCAGCTGGCGCTTTGCTTAGGCTGAGTTGGCTAGGCGCAGGATATTATGCTCTGCTGTTTGCCGTACTTTGAAATCAATAATTTAGTTAATTGAATTAATACGAAGCATTTGTAAAATGCAGCCAAAGGGTCACACAGGGGTACAAGGGGTAGCTTTTAGGTGCATTCATGTCACAGCTGAAGCAAAGTGAAAACCAAAATTGAATAATAATAATAATGTTTATAACAACAATAATATATGAATAGCTGACACTTAATTGAGTTTGTTTATGGTAAATATATACAAATGTGTAAAATGAAAACTGACAATGAAAACAAACGAAAAATTATTTAACATTTTTGCTGGCGTGCAGCACAACACAAGAAATGCTCATTCTATGTACAATACAAAAACTTATACATAAGATACACACACTCACAAACACCTACAGACTTGGGAACGCAACTTATTTGTACAATACATATATATATATATATATATATATATATATATATATACATACAAATACAAAAATATTATAAACATTCATACATAAATATATATATATATGTATACATTTAGTTTATATGTATATTATAAAAACGTAGAATAAAATTGTTGAGCTTTTGCGTTTGTGTTCGTATGTGTTACTTCTTAGGGCTTAACAGCATTTTATTTTCAAAAATACACATGCAAAAACGTTAAGCTAAAAGCAAAGCTTTTCCTTCGAGTATTATCATAGACTTTAATAATATTTTGTTTTAGCCAGCTGTTAAATGCATATGCATTTTCCATGGAAATGAATATATGTGCAATTTAGACATTTGGATTATTATTAATGAAAAAAGATAAGTCGTTTAAAGAATTGCATATCTAAAGCAAATAACAGAATGTATCATATCCCAAATGTAAACATATGATGAAAATACATATGAAATTTTGATATTTTATTCAGAGACATTTTAATACGCATGACAATGCAATATGAATTGCTATTACCTATCTAGCAGCCATCTAAAATATATTTATTTATCTAAAATGTAATGTATTATATTTAATTTTTAAAAAGCTTCTCGGCTCTCTTAAATTCATTTTATTCATCTTTCAGAGTATTCGTAGGATTATAAAAAAAACATTCTTACAAAGGCAACCGCGGCAAATGTAATAAAAACAAAATTGCAATTTATTAAATTAAAAATGTCGGAGTAAAGCGCCATCGCGCTGCCCAAACTAGTCCGTCAAGGTTTTACAGTTGTTGCCATGTGTTCATGTTTTTGCGAGGCATTAAAACGCCTTAAAAATGTCATTAATTTTTACATTGCGTTTACCTACCCGCACCTCGCCGACGACCAACTGAAAGAAATTGCAATAATAATATTCCGGCAACCTGCACGTGGCCGTTGGCTTGATTTTTTGTATTCGGGCAAATTGTTGCTTACTGGCTTCTGTCTAGGTCCTTGTGTTCGTTCTGGCGCTGGCTGCGCTTTTGTGCGTTTTCATCATTTTTTTTAATAAATGCACATGCTAATTATATTATTACTCATACGACCCGAGGCACGACATTGGCCGTAACACCGAACGCTGAACACGTTGAAACGTTGTCTGCGCGAAATACTTGCAATTAATTTCAGCATAAAATTGCGTGGCCTGCGGTCTCCCTGCCCCGCACAATAACACACAGTTAACATGTCCAATTTATTGGTCATAATTCATGCAGACCAATGACCGGCCCCCAAAGGCGGCCCAAAGGCGGGGCGTTCAAACCCAACGCTATCGACAGCAGAGCGGGCAAGAAAAATGGTATTAAGGCCAGAAGATATATGGCACATTTGCATATATAAAATGGGAAAGAGTAGTCCTGTGTGTGTATGTGTAAATGTATATATATGTATATACAGGACATGTACGTGTTTGTGTGTGTTGGGTGTTGTGCGAGAGGGGTTAAAGGGCTGCCAATTTACTGTATTTATGTCATGTGTTGCTGGCGTAACTGTATATGGTTTTAATAATTTAAACCGTGTTGCATACAGATGCAGCACGTGGCAATTGGCTGGCCAAGATGCACAACACAGAGTTAACTGTTAACTGCTGTTAACTGCAAAAGGACTCTCTGCAGCGCATAGATAAATGAGTGTATTCAAAGTAAAATATGAATAGTCAACATTGTTGCTGCACAATGCAACAAAATTAATGCTTTTTATGTTATTTAAATATTTTTTACACTTTTCGTTTGCTCATTGTGTCGTTATTGTTGTTCTTGTTGTCGTTGCTGCTGTGGAGCAAATAAGGACATGCGCGTGTTGACTTACATGCATTGTCGCTTCTGCCATTATCTCGAACAATGCAGCTAATTAAGTATTATAAATGCAAGCCATAAGGCAGCACGTAGGGCACCCCAAGGACATGCTGTCAGGATATGCAACTTGGCCCGAAAGGCCACAGGCAAATATTGTCAACATGCGCATTAAATTGCGCCAAATAAATCAGAAATCATATGAACTTTTCATCTATAAATACTCATTTATTTATGGCTTCTAATTTACTACCGTAAATAATTTTTCATATTTTATTTAACTGCAATTTAGTTCAATAAACATTTCATTAGTGTTTTTTCTCAACAAATATGTAAATACAAGAATTAGTTTTACATATAAATAACAAAAATGTATTTTTGAAAACAGCTGTAAATAAAATTGCCTTTTTATGTAAATAGCTAACAACATTCATAAATTATTGCCCCATGAACAATACCATAACACAGCGCGTAATAATTAAAACACAAATAAAAACAAATGCATTACATTTGAGAAGGCATTAATATTAGCAAGTTCCGAAAACAAAAGCCACAAAAAACTAAAGTAAAGTATATTAAAAAACATGCAAAGGTCATGTGCAGTGGTCATATTTAAGCCTATTTAACTATAAATATTGCTATAAAATTAAAAGCAAAAAACAACAATGATATTGAAAAACAATTGTAATTAAATATGATATGCATAACGATATACATAAATATATAAAATTAATTATGTTGTTTGTTGCCTGTATTTAACATATAAGACGAAATATCAAATCAATAATAGTATTCTAAATGTCGCAAGCTTTTGGAACGAAAATTTTCCTAATAATATCTAAAGCTGCAAGAAATATTAACTTAAGCTAAGGAATTTATTTAACAGAGCGGCGTATAAGATAAAAAAAAACAAAGAAAAAAATTAGAAGCTGTTGAAACTAATTTTTTTTATACTTTCTGAGTTGTTAAAGCTTACAAGCATAAAAAACGTATATTAAGAGTTATCCTATATTTTATATTTTTTTTCTTTTCAATTGTGCTAGACATTTGAAAACAAATTTCAATTTGTACTGAAATAATGGTTAATTGGATTCTTTTATCCTTATTTCGTTTGTAATCGCTCAGTTATAAAGCTAAGCTATTGTAAAATAAACAAATCAACTACATAAAAATTATAAATAATAACAAACAGAAACAAATAAAAACCTGTATTTAAGATTGAGATTAATTGTAAGCAGTTATTATTACGCGAAAATAAGAATAATAAAACTTAGGTTGATTGATACCAAGCAGAAGGGCGAGTAACAAGTAAACGTGAAAACAAAAACAAAATGCGAACAAAATGGAAAACAAAGTAACGAACATAAATAACTGTTGTTTTATTCAGCAATTTGCATCTAATTCAGCGCTCAATTACATGCGGCGACGCCGGCAGCGCAGTTAGCGCCAGCGGCGCATTTATGCAAATGCCTTTTGGCTTTTGGCGGCTTTTCGGTGGAGTTTGACATTTGGCCCTTACCGGCTTTTAGACCAAAAACGTTAATGAGCGCGTTTATTTTACAGCAGCAACAACTGCATAGCCATGTGTGTGTGTGTGTGTGTGTGTGTGGTTGCTAATTGTTTGAGACACGCAAACAAATTTAACACAAAATATGCTAAACATTCGCGACGCAAAGAAAACTGTTTAATAATTTAATGTTATTTGCATAGATTTGAGCTGACGCGTTGACGTTGCCCAATTAAGCTCGACACGCAGCACACTAAATCGCCAGTTCTCACACACAACCACAACCACACACACATACATAACCACACACGCACCGCGCACCACTTGAACAGCAAGCGCATAATTTGTTTGTTCTCATGATGGCCAGACGAACTTTTTGGCGACAAAACGTTTCACTTGGCACGCACACGCTGCGTATACGCAATGTGCCACAAGAGCAGCAGGCAGTTTAAAGCCGTGCGCTTCAATTTGGTTAAGAACTTTAGCCACAAGCATGTAAACCACTTGGGCGCACTAACATTATCATAATTATAACATATATAGACAGGCACAGCCAGACAGACAAAGAGACGGCGGGACAGACGGACACCTTTTGGTTATCTCGTGGCTGGCGCTGGCGCCACTTGAGCAACTTTTCAAAAGTCATTTAAATTATGCGCACAAAAGCGCGAAAATTATGCCACGACGTGAATTCAGGCGCCACTTACAGCCAGCAGAAATACACACTTAGAGACAAACATACACACAAACATACACACACACACACACACACACACATTACACACACAGAGCGAGAGTGAAACACAAGCGGAAACCACATTTGTCGGCAAAGTTTTGCCTACAGCCGCTTCAGCGTAGCGAAAATAGTTGAGTGCAAAGCGTGCGCACACTTAAGATAAGCTTCAAGCGCAAAACTTTCATCTTACAAATTCGCGTGGCACCCCACCACCACAGTAGCCCGCACCACACAGTGACAACCACCAGACGCATTCAACAAATTAATTCTGTGCCAATGTCTGTCTGTCTGTCTGCCATTGAGTCCCACTGTCTGTCTGTCCGTCCCTGCTTCATTCGCGCCACTTTTGCAGCTGCAGGAAATATGTTTAATTTCATTTAAATGTAGTAAGTGCAACACTTTGGTTAGCTTTTGCCATAGCATGGCGTCTGCTTGTGGGCTGCTGCGGGCAGCGGGGCAACTGGTTTGGGTTGGTTTGGTTTGGTTTCCTGCCGGCTGCTGCTCGCTTCGTGGCGCAACGCAAATGCAACGTTGAAATTCGGCGTGTGCTTTGCCTGATTTTACACATGTATTTGTGTAAATGAGTTACCGCTCAAAGGATGCTTTTGGGCTGGTTAATGAGCGCGAATGGCATAAGCAGCTGCTTTGATTATACAATGTTATCAGCCATATATATTTCCCTATTTTAAACCAGTTGAATTTAAAATGCGTACATTAAAAAATGTTGAAATAGTTGTAATTCAAATGCTTTGAACTCATTTTAAGGCACTTGAAATTTCATTAAAATATTTGAAAATTCAGTTTGAAGCATTTGAAATTTAATGTAAATTTTGTTATTGTTGCACTTAACTTGGCTATGCCAACATCATTATGAACATTCTATAAACCAAATAAACTTATAAAAATTGCAACAATCGCAACAACAACGATGACCAAAAACCATACAGCCCGTAGGGATTGGCGAAACTTTGTGCGCATTTTTTAAACAGACGCCGCAAATTGCAGCCAAACTTGTCGAGCAGTTAAATTTTTGTTGCCACATGCAGCATGCAGCATGCAGCACTACTTACATGTATTTTGCATACTATGTTGCCATTGTTGTTATTGTTATTGTTATTGTTGTTGTTGCTGGTGTTGCACTTCGCCCCGTCAACGCCATAGATTTTGTTGCCTTTATTTGTCGAAACTCATCTGTCAGTTTTACATAGTGCACCCCAGAGAAATTTCATGTTTGCTGCATAAAAATTACATAGCGCATTGTTCGCTAGCGGACTTTGATGGCAAATGACTGCCCCACACACGCACACACACTGTCAGACAGTCAACACTCGTACTTTTGCTTGCCTGAGTGCGTGTGTGTGTTTGCTGAGTGTTTCTCTGTTTTTGGCATTTGTTAAAAACCAACGCAGCAGCTGCAAGTCACCGCAGGGACCCATTGATGTGACTGTGACAACAACCGCGCTGAAACTCTGCTGTCATTTCAAGGGGAGGGGGGGAGCAATGATCTCATTTCCGACTTTATGTGGCCACTCGCTAAAACGCCACAAAACATCATTTAACTAGAAAAAATTTAATAACTCAAGTACAAAATGAACACTATTTAAAGCTTTAAAGATTCTACAGCTGTTTCAAAGCTCAGTAATAAGAAATAAAATGAAAATGTTGTTAAAGGACGACTTTTATATAATTTAAATAGGGCACTGCTGAGTTGATGAATTTTTTGTCCTGAACTCACTGACAGAGATCGCTAAGAAGGTTGTTTTGCAGATTCCAAAGCAGATTTTCAACCCTTTTACCTGATTGTTTTCTATTCACCTTATTCATTAAAAAAAATATTCATTTGTAAAATAAGAACAAGCTGTTATAAATTATAAAAAACTTTGCAACAGTTCCAAGAAAATGCCACTTGCAGAGCGATTTAAATGTTTTCAAAAAGGCTAAGGCACTGGCAACGCTGTCTGCCCCTTCATCAGGCTTCTGAGCTCTTCTTTAACTCCTGCAGGCAGCGCAGCTCGCAAGTGAATTTTATGGATGGCTTTTGTACAGGTCCCTTTTGCCACATTTTTGCCGTCGCGCATATTTGTTTGACTTTATTTTTTAATTTTCACAACTTTTGACAGCTTTGCAGTTGGTCACGTACGGGCGGCCTGCCTGTCTGGACGGCTTCCAACGCATATTGGCTATGACCAGTGTATGAATGGGTGTGCGTGCATGTGTGTGTGTGTGTGTGTGTATGTGTGTGTGGTTGGCCACTGGGCTACACTTGGCAAGCATCTGCGTTTGACGCACGTGCAGCTCATCCTTTTTTTTTCTGTGTCTCGTTGCCATGGTCAATTTTAATCAAGTTTTCCCGCCTCTCTCTCTCTCTATTTAATTGTCAATTTGGTCGGCGCGTGTCTCTGCTGGGCTGATAAATTATGTGCCAGCCAAAACAAATACCACAAAGGCAAAAAATAAAATGCAATCAGAGAAGCACACACAGAGGCGCACGTTAGACAAATCTTCTTAAAGCAGTCTTAGTCACACACACAAAATGCATTTACGCAATTTGGGTGTTTATCTCTGTGTGTGTGTGTGTGTGTGTGCGTGTTTGTATAACTGGGATTTACAAGCTGGGATATATGCAAAACTTTGGCTCGGCTTTCGGACTGTTGCGGTGAGTGTCCAGTCAGGCGTTCTTATCTGTGCCCTGCAGCTCGGTTCAGTTATCTTTTCTTAATGATTCCATTGTCAAACTCATTGCTCCGGAAATTGTGTACACAATTTAAATATTCAACAGGATATTGCATGAAATATACATAAGTACACTGCTAGACAAACGCACACACTCACACAGACACAGCAGACACATAGAAGCCAGCAGACCCTAATGTTCTGGCCCAGTCAAGTCGGCAAGTTGACCAGTCAACACTGCGGGCGACAAAATTTTGTTGTACGTAAATGTCCTTTAGTTTATGTCCCTGTTGGCACAGAGCATTTCTATTTGTGTTTTTTTTAATCTCAGATTTTGTGTCATTTTAAATATGTGCTCGCATTTATACCTTGCCAAAATTAGTTACAAATTCGATTTACATGGAATTTAGTTAGTTTGTCAAATTACTTTTTAAATTTTAAGGAGTGTCTTTTAATTGCTGAAATTGTAACATGATGAAACTTTTTCGACAGCTGAATACATTCGAAATAAAAAGTATCTAAATGTAAAAGTGCTTTCAATTTCGAATACAAAAAAACACTGACTTTGCCCTTTTTCAATCTGTTTGAAATAAAAATAATAATAATGAAGCCTTTCTATGTGATTTTCAAGAATTTAAGTAATGCTTTCAAGTGTTGGTAAAGACATCAAGCTAAAAACAAACAGGAGAGTGAAAGTGTGTGTGGAAAGAACAGAGTGACAAAGAGAATCAAAGGCAAGGAATATGACTTAGAAATATGTAAACTTCCATATCTATTTTTTTTCTCTCTCTTTCTCTAGCTCTCTCTTTTTTTTCTCTTTCTCTATCTGTCTACATCTAATTTTGTGCTGCTTGCGCATTGATTAGCAACGGAATTGTATTGTCTTAGGCCTGTCACTTGGGGCATGCTAGCCTGCTCGCCCACGCACAAAGCCCAGAGAGACTGAGCGGTGCCTCCCTAGAGCCTGGCGAGTCGTGGGGCATGCAACAGCGGCCCCAAACGCGTGTCAGTAACAAATGCCATTCATTTCCGATGCCAAGCTGCACGTCGCTGCGCCACAGTTGAGCTGGGTTGAAACTTCGGAGTGGAGCCACAAGTAGCCTAGTCGGAGAGTTGTGTCTTAATCTGCAGATAAAAGGCCGCAGCAGCAGCATCTGTTGTTGTTTTATTGTGTTTGGCTTCGGCTCCATTTGTAGCAGTGACTTTGACAAGTTTGCTGTTATAACATTAGTTTGTGTTAATCTTTTACTTGCCACGGTCGCTGGGGATACCACCCCGAAGCGGTGAACAATTGAAACGGGGCATAGATTTGATGGACCTTCGCATCAACTTTTCTAATGCAACTTGAAAACTTTTTGATAGCCAAACAAAAGCGAGAAAACAGAAAGCAAATCACTTTATGCTGCCAACGCTGCCACAGGATGCCTCGTAAACTTTTACGCGCTCAAAAAATGGGAGAGTTGTGGTGGCAGGGGGTGGTTGGACTTGATTGTTGCGTTTCCATTTCATGGCGTTGCTCTGTTGCTGCTGTTGCAGGTTTTGGTTTGTCGCACAAACACTTTGCCCCAAAATAGCTTTTCATTGTCTGCTGCTGTGCGTTGTGGCTGTTAGTTTGTTTAGGACGTTTGAGGGGGCGGGCAGGGGCGGCAAGCAGGAGGCATACAAATGTCAATAAAATAAATACTGTTGACGCAGCGCGGTTATTTTCCAACACAATCTCCATTACGGCGTTTACATTTGCGTGTATGTGTGTGTGTGTCCGTCGCTGTGTGTTTGTTGAACACGTCTGCCTGTTGGCCTGAGTAGCTGTATTTGACTTTAAGCGGCGTTAACGGCGACAAAGATAAAGACATGAAGCCAGACAGATAGAAGAGCGGGCGGATGGAGGAGCTGCGGTGGCTGTGCTGCCCGCCACTCGGAGATACGTAGCGGCAATTGACGGTCATTGTCATTAACTCGCACAGAATGAAGATGAGTTTTTCCATTTTATTTGTTGTACTTGTTTTTTTCACGCCTCGCTTGTCGTTTAGTTCATTTGCCTTATCAAAGTGGACAACAGGACACGCTAGTGTCGAAATTGCTGAATCAGTTTTGCTCAGGAATCGATTGTGTCTTAAAAAATTCGGAATGTTTTAGCACGGATTTCTTCATTATAAACTTAAGTGGTATTTTACATTATAGTGTCTAATAAACAAACTCAGAATCACTTGTAATGTTGTTTTTTATACTAATTATGACACTCACAATCTATTACAAAATATAAACTCGCAATTCTAAATTTGGAATCAGATAAATGGGTTTCAGGTCTTTAGCTTCAAGAGTGGAACAAAATTTCGTTTATGTGGACATACGGACATGCCCAGACGGGCATTGCACAAGTACAATATACTCGGTTCACTTCGTAAACGAGTATTAAAAAACATGAAGCATGATCTGGTTGGGATCATATGACTTAAAACCAAAAAATTCTCTATCAACTTAAAACAAATTCTAACTGAAAACCTTTGGCAAATTGCCACTTTTCTATGAAGCGTTTAGCCCAGAATCTAAACCACTCTCTCATCCACGTGCTGTGATGCCACTTCTGTTGGTTTATCTACTACTTTATTACTGTAAATCCTCAGATAATTTATTTGATTTGTACGCGTGTATGTCCCAACATACCATCAGGCAAAGCTCTCCCCTCTCTCGCACACACACACACGCACACACACAAACAACAATAGAGCAACAGCTGCGCTTTTGGGTTGCTCGAAGTTTCAGCTTCTGTTGGTTTCTCTGCTTATGTGGGTGCTGATTTGTATCTCTAGACTGTAAAGTGTATCGCATTACAATCAGATTAACTTAAAGCCATCATATATACTTATGTGTGTATGTGGGTAGCACTTAAATTGAATTTAAAACTTGTAATAAAACAAAATTGAAAAAGAATTTGCATACCCAGCCTGGAGTTCAGCATCTGGATTTGTATTTTAAGTAAATTAGGCGGCGCCCAAGTCAAATCTTGAGCCCGTTAAGCGTGGCCCGCAGTAACTTGAAGACCTTGCATAGATCGCATTTTAAATGCCTATAAATATTTATTTACAAAAAAGTGTCGGACAGAGTGGGCTTTAACCCACTGTTGGCAGTTGCGGTTAACCAGCCAGACGCCAGCCCCAGCTGTCCCAGCCTCAATTCAGGCGGTTGGGAGTAAGTGGAAATTTATGGCTGCTTCTTGAACAAGATATGGAATTGAGCACTCAGACAGACGGGACTCGCATGTGTCCATTTATATTCAAAAGGACATTCGAGCAGCAATTGATGAAGCGAGCATAAAAAAGTGCTGCACAAATGTTGTAAATGCAAAAGGAAACAATTGTCTGTGTCTGACACTGCCTGTGTGTATTTGTATGTGTCTGAATATGTGTGCGTGTGTGTGTTTGGCTAATGTGATAAATCAATTTTATGCGAAAATCTCAGTGCATAAATTCGCTTAACTAACGCATTTGTCAGGGCCACTGAGAAAAGAGGGTGAACAATGTGAATTAAGTTGGCAATAAATTGACAAAATCAGTGTTAAATTTAACCACGCATATCTAATAAAGAACTGCCAAATGATTATCACTCAGTTTTTTAAATCATATATTGTGTGTCTGTTTTAACGCTTAGCAGTTGTAACAGTTAATGCCATTGCGTTCTGTGTTTGAGCCGTTTTTGGCTTTATCTTTCAAAAGTGTCCAATAACCGCACAGTTTGCGACAGTTTCGGGAGATGCAACAAAGCACATTGGGAAATCAAATCCAATAATAGTTGCTGTTCGCACAATGGCCTGGCCAGTGTTATTTGATTGTCATTGCCGCAGGGCAAAGTCTGTACAATCAAAAACCACAAAATGCCAGGGTACCTTTCTTTTCCAAGAGCAGCGGGGCCACCGCACGCTCGTGGTGTAACGAAAATCGTAGCTGGGATTTGATTTTTCTTTTGTGCAGTTAGCGTTACGGCTAATGCCCGAATAGATGACAGGCTTTATTTCTGTTTGCGTTTCGACGGTTGTTGACCAATTTGTAGACCATCATCAAGTGTGAAATTTCCAATTTCCGTCAATGGAAACCCGGCCAAAAAGTCTGAGCGTGAGAGCTGCCAGCTAACCTACGACAGCAGTCGTTCACTGCATTCTGTTGGCTATATTAAAATTGGCGGGCAGTTTTCCGCCCCGCCTCCCCTCCAACGGAAATGCAAATGCAACGTTTCGTTTACTGTTTGTGCAACGGTTCTGTCCGTGTTTGTGCAATACAAATTGTACACTCTGCAAAAAGATCTGTTTGCAAAGCTAAGGGCGTGAAAATGAAATAAATAGTTTCACTATGTGGAAATGCGGTTTGAAAATAAATTGAACAACAGCTAAGAGCTAAGAGGTTATTGTTAAGAAAACAATAGTTATTCAAGTTCCAAAAGCTCTCCTTGCATCCCCCTTAATTGTAGTAATTAACTCTCCCTTCCAAAACTGAATATTAAGCATTCCGCGCGAACACCTTTGCCCAGCTCATTTGAAGTTCAAAGCGCCAAAGTTTTATTGAATTTAATTAAAAGCCGACAAATTGATTTGGCCAAAAAGTTCAGCACCTCCTCTCCAAGAGATCATTAGCAAAAGGTCAAAGTCAGCTACTAATATGCGCAGCTTAAAGCGTCTCCCACCGTTCCACGCCCCCCGCAAAACCAGCACCTCAATTAATGGCGCTCAAGCGAAAGTTTAATTGAAGTATTCGGTGAAAGATATGCGTATCGTATCGACACGGCCTACGCGACCCATAATTACACCTGTCCAAAGTAGCTATCCTAGGTATTTCTATTACTTAGACACTTCTGTTGTTGTTCCTGTTGGTTGTTGCTTTAATTTCACGACTGATAAAGCACAAAGATTGAGTTCAACGCGAGTTTGGCTCTGAGTTAAATATTTAAGTGTGCCTTTAAGAGTTTTTTTTTTTATATTTCCAGGAGTTTCACTGGCCGTAGTTTCGATTAATACATTTATTGAGCTGGGTCAGTTCTTCTGTCTTTCAATCAGCCAATATATACTTATGGCACATTATCAGTTGCTGATTATATTCTGTGCGTCTTTTTAAAGCCACAAAAAAAGGCATTGCCAGACATTCAATGGAAATAAAATAAAATAAATAGCGTTTGGGTCTGCATGTTTTTTTGTTTTTTTTTTTGGCGCAGACATTCAACTAAAATAAAAAGCATAAATGGACCCCATGCCCACTCCAACCCAAGGCAATCAAACAGAAAGGCTGCTGCTTTATTTCGAATGTCTGTGCGAGTGTGTATGTGAGTGTGTTTGTGTCTGCGTTACAGCAAAATGGCTGCCGGTTAAATTGGCAACACTTTATCAAAAAATATAAAAAGCACTAAAAGTCAAAACGCATAGCAAACGCTTGGCAGGCAAAAATATATATAGTCAAAAGAATAAAAAAGGGACAGAACATAGACGAGCACATGACTGCGGCTTGCATATAGATTGGCAATAAGGCCAACTTGAATCATCATAAGGCAACAACGAGACCACATGGAAAATATGCAAATGTTACAGGACCTCGCATAATTCGTATGATTTTCCATTTATGGAATGCTACATGAATTGACGAGACAGTTGCAAAGCGAAGCGAAGTTAAATTTTCCGATTTTATGGCAAGTTCAAAGCACGCAAGTATTCGTATGTGTATGTCAACTGAAGTCCATATTGCAGCTTCATTAAAAATATGCAAATAACTACAGCAGAGAGTGGCGAACATTTCCGGAACGTGGGGTTTATTTTTCATAATTGAGGAATTTTCTTTGATGCAAAGAAATAGTTTCAACTTTTATTGATTGATGGTGTGGTTGTCTTACGTTCATTGTGTGTTTACTTAATTATAAAATGCACACAGTAAATATTTGTTAATTTATATATTGTATATCTAAGTTATCCTGCTGCACAAAAAGCCATACTCATATTGCCAAAACTAATCTGTTCAATCAACTATCAATTAACAACCAATTGAAAACGCATTCGCCTTGCACAAAAATGTATACACACACCCAAACATACAACCGGGCATAACTATTCTTTCATAATTTATTCAATTCTAGCTTGGTTTTATGACACAAAAACAAATCGCGGTATATATCAAATTGATTCGTTAAACAAACGCCCCGAAATCGATGCAATCCAATCGCCGGCTGTGCTAATGTTATTTTAATCAGGGCGAAAGCAGCAAAATCATAATTTCAATAAAACAAAAATAAACAGGAATAACGGCACCAAGTGTGGCAATGCGGCATGTGTCCAGGCACCTGAACTGTGGACTATGTTGTCAGTTGACACGAGTGTAATTAGCTTGAAATAACAAATTATTATGGGCTGGCATTTTGTTGTGGCAAGCGAACAGCGAGAATAGACACACAAAATTAGCTGCCGCATTTTAATGCAGCCCGTTGTGTGGCACTTAAGCCCTAAAGTCTGGCAACCAATTGAGTTTGCATTATGTTAAAAATCAGTTGAAAATCGCACAAAGCTCATGTTGTAAAGTGCATGAATTGCAATTAACTCTTATATGCGGCATGCTGCACACTGGAGTGGTGACTGTTGCAAGCTGAAGAGCAAAATGGAATCACAAAAGATGCCAAATCTCCAGACAATAGCCAAGTAAAATGTAAATTATTCAAAAGGTAGCTAAAAATACGAGTATTACGCGATGGATGTCATTTACATTGCGGTTTCCTCAGACGTTGTCGTCGACGTCCTCCCCATCAGACAGCACCAAATGCCAGCGAATGGAAATGGAATTGTTTGTCGGTAAAAAAGCAGTCAAGAGCCAGAGGAACAAGCGGGTAGAGCAAAAGTGCCTGGCAAATGCATTAAATTCAGTTTTCGTGCAACTGAGACAACGGTTGAGTAAATTATGGCGAAGAGCAGCAGCAGCCAGCCAAAAACAAAAAAAAAGGACGAGCCAGCAGCAGACGCTGTCCTGTTGAAATTTTTATGAAGATAGCGAAGCAGAGCTGAGCTGAAACGGCAGCGTGCAAAATTTGAATTTTGCAGTTGAAAATACTTGAGAGGCAACTTTAAGTGCCGCAAACTATAGTCCAGAAATGTTAACTAACACTCGAACAGAGGCTTACTTAGAGCTGCATAACGAGCAGTTCTATAATATCTATAAGAAGCAGCTACTGTTTGCGGTTGAACTGGGCGTATGCGTTATGCAGCTAAGTCAGCAAGCTGCAACGTCAGCAACGTCTCAGCCCGTCAGCCAGAAAATGTTGCATGCATTTAACATAAATAATGGCCAGCATATTTTAGCGACAAGCCAAGTCTCGGGCAACTTGAGAAGAAAATGCCAGCCAGGTAGGCAGGTAGATTTTACATCAGACAGGTATCCAGACTCCAAGTCGATGCTGGTGCCTGCAAAAGCCGTTCTCAATTTTTAATGAATGCTAAGACGGAACATTTCTTTGGCAATGCCAAACGGGATACAATAAAAACCACATTTACTGCTGAAAATCAGCGGCAGCCCTTCAGAAATGAAGCCATCAACTAACCCTAACAACAATTTGATAGCCGCAGTCATTGCCAAGTGTCTGTGAAAATATTCCAATTAATTACTCTTATAAAATGTTGAATGTTTCGCAAAAAAGTACGTAATCTATAAATAAAATGTATCTAAAAATCAAAAAGAAAAAATATTTTAAGCTTTCAAGTTAACCAATTTATTTGGTTGCCCAAAATCAACTGAACTCGTTGCTGATTGAAAAACTCGGCTCAATGTGCAAACTTCGTCAGTTTTTCGCTCGGATTTCGTTCAGTTTAACGAGAGTTTCGTGTATAAGAGCTATATATATTCTCTTAAAACTATGCGCCTGCGCATAAATAATGTAGCAGAGAGTCGGATTTGAAAGCAATAGAAAATAAATTAAGCTCGCAATACGCATTTAGTAGCCCAAAGTGTTTTAGAGGAATGGAAAAAGATACGAAAATTTTAAACACATTTATTTTTAGAATTTTTTTAATTTTTTAAACCAATTATAAATCAGTTTCGCCAAAGAATTTCGCTTATCTTTAATCTAACGTGCAGTAAACCTCTCATAGCCTAATCTATCACAAAAACCATTTAAAATTTCAACTTAACTTTTCTATACTACATACTTCTTTGTTTGTCTTCCTCTATTATTGTTTTTATTCCAGTGGCTTCATCTGTTTACATTACAAGTTCTAGAAATAAACAAGCGGAGCACTTCCTTTGTGCCACATCTCCAGGGAGAGGCAGCAGGAAGTGCGCGCTTGTACCAAAATTTGTTTTGTCTTACATCATAAGAATTTTGTTTGCTTTGTAGACTGATTGAAAAAATAAGTAAGAGCAGCCAAGAGACAAGGCTGAGCTGTTACTTTAATGGACATTTGTTGTGTACTCGTTTAT
>SCDS01000532.1:0-49435 GCA_004149465.1 Drosophila nigromelanica
TTTTGCAAAGCACATCAAATAAAATAATACTGTCCAGTAAAGGAATACTAAGAATTTTCCGTGCCAATAATAATCTGCCTGTAATTGCACAAAGCCTGGCAAATAAAGTAAGCCCAAAAACCGTTCAAACAAGAAATAACAGTCTCGAAGATTAAATATACTTGCAAACATATGAAAGATATACTTGAACCTATGTTTTATAGTTGCTTTTTATATTAGGAGTATAGGAAAAAGAATTTTTATAGTATCTTACCCTGTAATAGGCAATAAAGTAGATGTGAGGTCCTATTATCTTTAAACGGTGATTGTTGCGTGCCAAGCACGCGGGTTGACTACACGTTAATATAACCGCACACTTTACCACAAACTTAGTTCGTTTAAATTTGTATTTTTAAAAACAATAGTGAGCTTAGCGTTTGTTAAACAGTGTGGTGACGGCCAATTTTTCAATGCAACTTCGCAACTGTCACTTATCGATACCAATATATCTATATCTTATTCTATCGATTAATATTGATATGCAACATAAAATATTAGAGTTTGATGGCAAGCCTGATCGTGGATTCCGGGCCTCAGAGCTGAAACGCACTTTTGGTTTGTCGGTTATAATTCAAATCTTAATTCAAATAGAATGCGAGTCGCAACAGTGAACTTATAGCTTAACCATTTATATAACGCTGTAAGCTCATTGTACCTATTGACTTTACAGCTGAAATGAGCTTTCTTTAATCATCAAATTATTTTGATGTCCCATCGAATTAATTAGCCCAAAAGCTTAAAGTTTCAGCATTTTTTATCCGCTGCTTTAATGAGCTTTTGTAAGTTGTAAGTAAGATTGAAGAGTTTTACGTAACCATTATCCACACAATTAATAAGTTTCAACTAACGAGTTAACAATGTGAATTGCCATCAAATAAACGTCAATAAGCATTCATTGAATATTCGAGTCCGTTCGGGCCATTATCAAATTTTAAATGCACTGCGCCTAGCGACAAGCGTCCTCGAGCATATTGATATACATACAACAATAAAATGGACAGAGAGGGAGATGCCCAAAGCCACACAATGGCATACAAAGGGCGGCAACCAGCAGCCAATTCGTGAAGCAAACTAAATGGGGCCACGCCTACTGCCCACTGCCCACAATCCTGCTCAATGTACACATGCAAATCTCAGGCACTTGAGGCTAGCTCGATTGTCCCTTTTCTATTTTCTATTTGTATTTGCTGTTTGAGTGCACTGCCTCTGACCACTTGGCTGCTGATGCCTCCTGCTTCGCCTGCTCCCCTGCTCCCTGACACAAGCTCCAAGCTCTTCCTGCTCCTTGTGGTGCACAGTTTTTTATCTAAAGCCAAAGTGGAATATATTGAGATGGCACGACAATGCGCTGTGAATTGTGGTGTGTGTACAAGTATTGGACATGGACATGGACATGGACATGGTACTAGCTCAAGCTGAGCCCATATCATTAGGTCTGCACAATGAAGCACTCACACACACACACACACATATACACACACACATTTTGTTTGTCAATCTAAATCGAAAAAAGAAAAAAATGATATCCATAAAAGCATAGAACGGATAAGTACCGGGTATTGAATAGGGGAATGGAGCTCTCTATTGTTGCCAGCCACTTTGTTAAAATTTTCAATCGAAACTTGAGGCTTCTGCGGATGTCTTTGTGGTTTTTCCTATTTCCAACTCAATTCTCGAACAAATGAGTTTATACGCTATTAACAGAGTTAACTATCCAGTTAATATATACATATATACGGGAGATAAGCAATATAACGACATCGGTTTCATCAAATGAGTATGAATTGTATCATATTAATCTATTTATATTTCATTAATAACAAACATACATAAGTGATAAGATATGCGTTGTGATTTTAAACAATTTCATAAGACGCGCATTTTATTTCAAACACTGTTATCGATTACTTTTGGCGCGCACTTTTTAAAAACCAGTGCTGCAAAACGAATATAAGTGATTGCCGAAAAACATGCATACATGCGAAGCGCACTGACAAAACAAAATAAAGTAGTAACATATAAGTTTCCTATTTGTTTGATTAAAAAATAAATGTTGAATAAAAAAATAATAAGTCTTGTCATATTTTAGCGTATCGGTGATACATTTACCATAACTAATTTCATTGATCTGGCAATACTTAAAGGGGCAATACTTACAGTGTTTGTGCAGCCCTGTCTAAATTTGCAAAAAGTTTTTACCACACACTCGCGTCAATCAAAAAGCCAACAACGCGTAGTATTAATGTGTTTTAAATTGTAAGCCTTTCAATTGAGAATATCAGATTGTGACTAGCGTTTATATACTACCCGCCAGCTGACTGAGAAATGGAAGCACTAATTCCTGTTATCAACAAATTACAAGATGTCTTCAACACGGTCGGCTCTGACTCAATACAACTACCGCAAATTGTTGTACTTGGCAGCCAGGTGAGTAGCGGGCACCGACAAAAATATTAAATATTGTAAAGCGACAGCTGCTGCTGCTAGCCAAAAATCAACAGGGCTCTGTTTAGTTTGGCACGCACCAAACGTTATTCGACACACTTCAATTATATAACGGGGCATTCGTCGGTGCCGGCACGTAATTAGAAAAGTGTTTTCAATTGTGTGTGCGGCATTTCTTCGATTCTGTTTATATAATTTAATGAAAGTGCAGCTGGTTTTCGCTTTTGAAAAATCAATATTTTGCACAGTATATGGAACAAAAGCAGCTGCTGTGACACATTCCACAACACGGAAAACATACACACACACACACACACACATGACGCACAAACATACACACAGACACACTAGTGCAAGCTGTGATTTGTGAGTTTTGTTTTGTGTTTACGCTTAAAATCAGCAATTAAAACTTAATTGCCTTATTAAAAAGTATTGCATTGTTTCATTATAAGAATAATGTCTTGAAATGAAGCAGATTAATCTGTGGAGCTTCTCTTTTGTTTATGTTCAGCTTTCATACTGAACTAGATCCCAAATGCCTGAGCTTGAACTTTGGATTAGGAACGAGACCCACCTAAGAACAGTTGCAGTTTCAAACAGCATTTCATAATTGTCTTCTTACATCTGACGCAGTTAAATGCTGCATTAGGATGGTGTTCATTTAAGCCTATATATATTTATATAGATCAAGTCCCGGAGTACATTTTTTCAGTTTCTCGGTTAAAACCGATGCGTCAACTTTATATCCGATTGTGGTTTGGCTCGAACTCTGGTTTATCACATTAATTTAAATTTAACAAGTAAGATTACTCAATTCGTGATAACCCGACACGCAGATACCCTAACGCCAGGTAGAAGCTGTTATCACAAACGATTTTGCAATAAGTTCTTTTACACTTTATAAAAATATTCATTTGAACGAAATTTGGTACATAGAACTCGTATATCCGTCGAACGGACAGACAGACGGATAGGGCGTAAAGAGCATATTCCAAGAGAATACGTTTAAAAAAGTTATACCAACTTCACACAATCCCTGGTCCGATCAAGTGCTTTTCGTTTGTAGATTGCAGATAAGAAATTATATGTTAATCGGTTGCACTAGTTGATACAATGATAATATAATATAATGAATTTAATTGCAGAGTTCGGGCAAAAGTTCCGTAATCGAGAGCGTGGTTGGGCGCTCATTTCTGCCACGCGGCACGGGCATCGTCACACGCCGCCCGCTGATACTGCAACTGATTTACTGTCCGCTGGAGGATCGCGAGCATCGCTCGGCAGAGAATGGTGAGTTGGACAGCTGGGTAACGAGTTACCCGTATCTATCTAATCTAATCCTAAATGTTATCGATCTCTCTTGCAGGCACCGTCAACGCAAATGAGTGGGGACGCTTTCTGCACTCGAAGAAATGCTTCACGGACTTCAATGAGATACGTAACGAGATTGAAAACGAGACGGAGCGTGTGGCGGGCAGCAACAAGGGCATCTGTCCGGAGCCCATTAATCTGAAGATATTCTCGACGCGCGTTGTCAATCTGACGCTGGTCGATTTGCCGGGCATTACCAAAGTTCCCGTCGGCGATCAGCCCGAGGATATTGAAGCCCAAATTAAGGACTTGGTCGTTAAATACATCGAGAATCCCAATTCGATAATATTGGCAGTGACAGCCGCCAACACGGACATGGCGACCAGTGAGGCCCTCAAGCTGGCCAAGGATGTGGATCCCGATGGCAGGCGGACACTGGCCGTGGTCACCAAGCTGGATCTCATGGACGCCGGCACCGATGCCATTGATATACTGTGCGGTCGCGTCATACCCGTCAAGCTGGGCATCATTGGTGTCATGAATCGCTCGCAACAGGACATCATCGACAAGAAGGACATCGATGAGCAAATGAAGGACGAGGCGGCATTCTTGCAACGCAAATATCCCACGCTTGCCACGCGCAACGGCACGCCATATCTGGCGAAAACGCTGAATCGCCTGCTAATGCATCACATACGCGACTGCCTACCCGATCTTAAGGTGGGTCCTCTCTATATATCATCATACTCCACCTCAAACATATTTGTCCTTTTTAGACGCGCGTTAACATCATGTCCACGCAATTTCAATCGCTTCTCAACTCGTACGGCGAGGATGTCTCGGACAAGAGCCAAACGTTGCTGCACATTATAACAAAGTTCTCCAGCGCCTACTGCTCCACAATTGAGGGTACGGCCCGCAATATCGAGACAACGGAACTGTGCGGCGGTGCGCGCCTTTGTTACATATTCCATGAGATCTTTGGACGCACACTGGACTCGATACACCCGCTGGCTGGCCTGACCAAAATGGACATTCTTACGGCCATACGGAATGCGACGGGTCCGCGGCCAGCGCTCTTTGTGCCCGAAGTGTCGTTTGAGCTGCTGGTGAAGCGGCAAATACGCCGCCTGGAGGAGCCTTCGTTGCGTTGCGTCGAGCTGATACACGAGGAAATGCAGCGCATTGTGCAGCACTGCGGCAACGAGGTGCAACAGGAGATGCTGCGGTAAATTAATTCTATTACATAATAGTATACATTCATTATCCATATCCATTTCCATTCATTGTTTTGGATGGCAGCTTCCCCAAGCTGCACGAGAAGATTGTCGATGTGGTGACACAGCTGCTGCGTTGTCGTCTGCCTGCCACCAATGTCATGGTCGAGAACATTGTGGCCATCGAGCTGGCCTACATCAATACAAAGCATCCAGATTTTCATAAGGAAGCTGCCCTGGTGCCCAGCCTACTTAAAACCGACAACGATCCTTACTCACAGCCGCGTCGACAAAACACTTCGCGCAATAACATGTCCCCGCAGGTCTCCTCGCACAATTCGCAGCAGCAGACGCAGCAATCACAGCAACAGCTGCAGCAGCAACAACAGCAGCAGCAACAAAATGATGCCCATGAGCAGGTAACGATTGCTTTAACATATGTTAAGTGATGTAAAAGTGTTAGGTTGTTAAGTAAGATGTTCGAAACGCTCCTATAGGAAAGGTTGTTCATAAAAAAATCATAATAATTACAGATTAAAATTTATTGAAAATTTATAATTTATATGACCACAATCAGAATATTCTGATCATATTATTTTATGTTATGTTTACACGATTTGACCAATATGGTTACTCTGTTATCACATTAATTAGCCATTTGAGTACTTTTTGTTTGAACCAACTTTTATTTTCATAGATTTCTTCAACATTTTATGGGCTGCTTTTGTCAAGGGTATGTAAGCTTCGGTGTGATTTCTTTGAATGCTTTTCCCCAGAGTAATTATCAAGCATAACAATTCATTTAACTGTTGTTTCATATTATCGGTCATGTTAATTCTAAATGCGCGTCACAGCTGCAGACCTAAGACATAAACTGGCTAAAACCCTAAGCAAGACTTTATGAGTTCGCTAATAATACGAGTATTTTCTTCAATGTTTATTTTTTAGAATCACGTTGGGGAAAACTCAACGGGCTCTTGGCTATCAAATATTTTACCACCCGCGCCCAATCGCCCCGATAGCATTGAGAATTCGGCTAGCAATACGCCGGTGCATAACAATATGGTCAGTCCGCTGAAGCCGGTCAATCTGCTGCCCGATGTGCCGGCTCTGGCTAATCCACGTCGCCTCACCGACAAGGAGCAAAAGGATTGCGATGTCATTGGTTAGTTTAATTTAACTTGAGCCTCGGTCTTTAATGAACATTCATTATAATTTTATGTTTTAACTTTCTTAGAGCGCCTGATCAAATCGTATTTCTATATTGTGCGCAAATCCATACAAGACTCTGTACCAAAGGCAATTATGCATTTTTTGGTCAACTACGTTAAGGACAACTTGCAAAGTGAGCTGGTAACACATCTGTATAAATCGGAAAAGGCTGAAACACTGCTAAATGAGTCCGATCATATTGCAGTGCGCCGAAAAGAGGCGGCAGATATGTTGAAGGTAAATAAATTTAGAATATTTGCAATATTTATATTACTTTATTATGAATCTCTTTTTTTTAGGCGCTCACTCGTGCAAATCACATCATCAGCGAAATACGTGAGACTCACATGTGGTAATGTGGCCTGGTGTTGGCCCCAGATAAGATATTTGAGCCAGTTACATGATATCCCAAAAATTATAACACACTATTTATTGAAGACAACAACAACTACTATCAAAAACATAACAAGAACAAAAAATACAGAAGTTCTCCGCTTTGTTGAATGTTTTCTAAAACATTAGCGCATTAAAGTTAGCACCAAAATTCTGAATACGGGCTAAACCACATCATATTACAATAGCTTTAAGTATATTTTAAAACATTTCTTCGTTTTTCGATCGGTGCATTTGAAGAGTCGTCAGCACAGAAGTTAAAAGTATTTCATTTTCTACTTGGACGCCTAGCAATTCTCCTTCATCAGCTTTTGTGAGCCCATTTGACCATTTTTGCATGTGAATGATGCCTCAGTTGAGATCGTGATTGTTTTGTTTTAAGTTAAAGCACTTATTACATTTTTAATAGTCAAATAAAAATCAGAAACGATTGATTTAATACTTAATACAAAAAGTATTCCTTCTATAAATTAATCGATATATGCGAAATCGAAAGAATCCGAATTTGTTTTGTTCGAATTCTCAAGTGATTCAAGTAAGTTTTAACCATATATTTTTTGCTTGTTTTTTTATCCTTCATTCCCTTGCTTATAAAGTAGAGGAATACGCACAAAGCAGTTTTGTAATAAAAACTTTAATACTTGAATACGAGTTAAAATCTAATCTGGAAAACTCTGTCATTTGAAATTGTGGCAAAATCAAACTAGGGCTCTGGCTCCGTCTCCGGCAGTGGCTTTAGCTCTGGCCCGGATGTTTAACGGCTTCTCAAGTGGGTATTCCTTGGCAGAAACTACAACATTTATGACTAATTTAAGCACGGTTCGTGTCGGAGAGGACGCGCACAATGCAGCCGACGCCACCCTTGGCGAACGCCTTCTCGTGCCACTGCAGGAGATGCCCGCTGGAGCCCTCGGAGGGTGTTTCGAAGCCGCGATATATGTACTTCATGAGCACATCGATCAGATCGTTCTGCTCCACGGAGTCGATGGCTTGATCGATTTGCGTCGACTTGATCGATAACAGCACTCGCAGCGTTATGTTTAGGGCGTTGTCCTGCAATCAAAGATTCAATCAGCGGCTGTTTCTGGACAATTGCCGCACATTCATTACCTTGACTTGCTGGTTCTTGCAACGTAGGGGCGCATTCTGGAGCGCACTGAGCAGCGCTTCGACTCCTTTTCCTTTTGTGAGCAGCGAGGTGATTTCGTTTTCGTCGGGACCAACGGCGGCGCTGTCAACGCCATCATCGTCCCGGAAATTGTCCTCGTTGTACTGATCGACATCGATCTTGCGAAATGCACTACTCGAAGTGTTTTTGGCCATGCTAAACGCGCTCCAATTTACAAATTTTCCGTGTTTCTTTTCTTTAAGCCAGCAAAATGATTCACAAAAGACCAACAGATGTGGACGCAGGGTTACAAAACGCACAAAAAGAGTAGTGTAGAATGTTTACCAGCACCGGTAACATTGTGTAGCCCTAATTATGTCCGCCAAGTTAGCAACGGTCACTTAGTATCGACTTTCGAAACTCGGTTCACGGGCCGGAACCAAAAATTTGTCATCCGTTTATTTAAGAATTTTAACACCTTAATTTCTTGCTCTAATATTGACAAAAACGATTAAAACACAAAAATGCAAATATATCAAAAACTGTTCGAACGATTTTCATGATTTAAGAAGCGAAGTTTTTGATTTAGCAAATTACCGTGCAAATTAGGGAATTATCTGTGAAAAGAGATTAATTTTTAGTTACTTCTGGCTTGAGATGCTTTCAATAGCTGCCTGCTATGGGACGAATGTCAAATTTGAAATACTTATGAATATATCAGTTTGTAATAGCTCTGCTGAATTGTAATGTTTTTTTTAAATACATTTTATTGTTATTGGCAAGTCTAAGAATATCTTAATATATTAAAATAATTATAAATGCTTCCCGCCAACTGACTTCATAAATTTACCTAACACTGAATCCATGCAAGTTCATATGTGAACTAGCCGTTCGATAGATTTATTGAATGAAATAGCTGAGTTTGGTTGATTCTCTCCTAATTTTCTACAAAACTCTACGAACGATTTTTTTCAAATGTAGCTTAAAAATTGCTAAGACCATGTACCTACGAATTAGTATATTGTGCATTGTGGGGCATTCTCTGTGAGAATCAACGCTAAGTGACCATTGTTAACTGACCATTGTTAAATGTAAACAATAAATGAACCAGTCCTTTATTAGTATTACCACAGTCATCATAAATGTTTTCTACTGAGGTGAGTTTCGACTCTATCGATATTTCGTAGCAGATCAACGTGTTTTTCACTAAGACGATAGTTTCGCAAAACTGTTCCGTTAAATACTTAAAATAAATAACTAGGCCACTAGTTAAAAATTTACTGATCGACATTTTATTGATATTTTGATTGTGTGGTGAATTGCAAATGAACCTGAATCATAACAATGCTATTAGGGCTACAACAAGAACTTGTAGTCCTCAAGAAAAATGTTTACGTTATTTTTTTAAAAACGTTAAAACGCTTTCCCCTTATTAATTCCCCAATTTCCCCAATAAATCGTAATGCGGTAGCCATTTTGTTAAATCATTAACATAATCTAAAATTGCATCCCTGTCAACCTGATTGATGCATGCAAAATACAACCATGCGTTACCGATTACAAAAGTGTCGCGGTGAATTGTGAATGGCTACCACCATTAAACGTGGCGGTGGCGAGTTTTCTATCATAAGTTAGGTTATATATCGTATGCATCAAATCATACAATTATTTATAAGCTAGTTTTTTAAGGAATAAACACTTAAATTTAGTGAATTTGCAGTGCGAAATCTTTAAAAAACCACAGACGAACACTTGGCACAAACGGTAAGCATAGATAACAATGAAAATATACATTTTACATAACGAACTTGTGTTAAAAAAAAACGAAGCCTTTGACTGCCTTTCCAAAATTAAATGTGCGACAGCAGCAGCTGCCTAGTGTACGAAACAGACTTGCTCAGTGAAATTGCAAAGCCGCTAGCAATGAAGAAATGCTTTGCGTCTGATACAAAAAAGCGTATATTTTGTTGTGTGTATCCACTGAAATGATTTAAGTTTTAAATTTTTCTATTTAAGTGGAAAATTTCATATTTTATACATACAAAAAAAGCTATGTATAACAGCACACCAACACATACATACACACAAGACACATCGGCCATTCGCATACACACACATAGGCACGTGTGTGCTTGTAAGAGTAATTGCGTATGTGTGTATAAAAGATTGCGGTGCAAAATACAAAACTCATGCGAAATTTTAAAAATGCGTAGTAAGAAAATGTACTAGTTTGTCGAAACTTAAGGAATGTGCAACATGATTGTGTAAATTGTGCGCGGTATTCGCCGGCAAAAAGGTGGCCGCTAGTGTACAAATTCTTAAAAGAAACAAATGCATGTGGCAGAGTTTCTCTACAAATCATTTTGTCCGTGTTTTTTGTCCACAAAATCAGTTCTTCAGATTTCTTTGTTGAAGCATTTTTGTCGTCATCGGCAAGTCTTCCATTTTGTTTTTTATTTTTCTGCCATCGCTTCGCGACCGTCGCTGCTGCTGTTCGTGGTGAATTTCTCGCATTTCATGCAATTCATTGCGTTTGTTTTGAGTTATTTTAATTGTGTGTGATTGACGCGTAACAGTGGCAAAAATTAAAAAAAAAAAAAACTTTTTAAAGTGTGTGTTCTAACAATTGTGTATATTATTGTACGTACATTAGTGCACACATACGTTCATATATACATTTAGAGGGCATTGCTTCTTGTATCTTTCTTTTCTTTTACATTCGCTTTCACATAGCACATGGCGTTGCCACATGGTTTTTTTGTTTTCCAAAAGTACGCATGTATGTAGAGCTACAGTCCCGCAAACGCGACACAAATAAATATACGATTTTATTTGACTTTAAAAATAATATAAATGTTGTCTTTAGAAAAATCCAGCAGAAATACAGAATTCTAGTAGTAAATGTGCGTTAAGTCGTTTTTCCGGTTACCTAAAAATCGTGTGGCAATATAGTGCAAATGGCGCGCAAATGTGGTGAACCGGCACTTTGCTTTATGCTTGCCCTTCTGTTCGTCATACCGTTTTCACCATTTTTACCTTGGGAAAATAAGTTCGTTGTTCTCACGACTCTTCGATAGGCACTTGTGGTGTGTGTGTGTAGGTGTGTGTGAAATGAATGACGCTGTGGCTGGGACATCGCTACGCCAACGCCGTTAGCGCATGTTGTTACACAGCAAAAAGAAAACTAAAGAAAAATTAAAAATAAACTCGTAGCAGAGTGTAAGAAGGCAAAACGACTAACAACGACCAGCGCGCTTGAAAACCACATGAAAAAGCAAGCAGAGCGTTGCAAATACCGAACAACTTGTGAACGTGTACAAAAAGCAGTTAGACGGCAAAAGCAAACACCTATGCTTTATGCAAACGTATGTGTATTTGCGTATGTATGTGTACCGGCCGGTTGCTGTTCGCAGCGTTGCTTACCTGCCTTTCATAATTGTGCCTATTTTGGCTGCTTTCTGTACACACATATGGTACATAAGTGTGTATGTTTGCATGTGTGCGTATGCGTGTGCGTGTTTTTATTGCTGTCATCCGTTCTCTCGTGCAATGTGCCCAGAGTTAAGATTTACGTTTAATTGTTGGTATTTCTTTATACTGATATATATATTTTTTTTCTTTCGCATCAAATATTTTTCATGACTTCCGCAACAACTGACGTCTGGACAACTTTAATAATCATGACATTTAATAATAATTATAATTTAATAATTAGAAAGTTACGTGTAAACGTCGTGGCTTTTGTTTAATTATTTTCAAAAATAATAAAATAAAAAAAAAATACGTTGGCAACTAACACCAATCCCAAAAATACGCAAGAAACAACAACAGCAACTAGTGTAAAATTGAAAGTGTAAACAAGAAGCAACAGCAAAAAAAAAACAGACACTGACCACAAATTATTCAAGTCCACAAGTGAAACATAAACAGCTGCAAAATTACGTCAATTATTGAAAATCTACCCGGCGCAATAGCTCACAATCACCAGAACAACATCATGGAAGAAGACGAAAGGGGCAAACTTTTCGTTGGCGGCCTCTCCTGGGAGACAACGCAGGAGAATCTTTCTCGCTACTTTTGCCGCTTCGGCGACATCATCGATTGTGTCGTCATGAAGAACAACGAGAGCGGCAGATCGCGCGGATTCGGCTTTGTCACCTTTGCCGATCCTGCGAACGTCAACCATGTGCTGCAAAGTGGGCCGCACACCCTCGATGGTCGCACCATCGACCCGAAGCCGTGCAATCCTCGCACGCTGCAGAAGCCGAAAAAGGGTGGCGGCTATAAGGTGTTCCTCGGCGGTTTGCCATCGAACGTGACCGAGACCGATCTGCGCACCTTCTTTGGTCGCTATGGCAAGGTCACCGAGGTGGTCATCATGTACGACCAGGAGAAGAAGAAGTCGCGTGGATTTGGCTTTTTGTCCTTCGAAGAGGAGTCGTCCGTGGAGCACGTTACCAACGAGCGTTATATCAATCTGAATGGCAAGCAGGTGCGTAAATCCCCCTTATGTAAAAAGGAGCTCACAACTTTATCAATATTTATTAAAATAAAATAAAAAGTAGAGTAAGGTTTTGGGATAAAAAGGGGTTTTAAACAAACTTATATTTTGTCAGACTTTTGTGACAGTATTAAGTATTATTGATTGAAGATTAACACAAAAGATGATAGTAAACTATACAATTTATAAATTCACTCAATCGATAATTGACAATGACCATTGTCTTAATGTGTGTATATGTTTTTCAGGTGGAAATTAAGAAGGCGGAGCCGCGTGATGGTTCTGGTGGACAGAATTCGAACAACAGTGCCGTGGGTGGCGCCTATGGCAAACTTGGTAACGAGTGCAGCCACTGGGGACCGCATCATGCGCCGATCAACATGATGCAGGGCCAGAACGGCCAGATGGGTGGTCCGCCATTGAACATGCCAATTGGTGCACCCAACATGATGCCCGGCTATCAAGGTTGGGGCACCTCGCCGCAGCAGCAGGGCTATGGCTATGGTAATAGCGGCCCGGGCTCGTATCAGGGCTGGGGCGCACCGCCCGGCCCTCAGGGACCACCACCGCAATGGTCGAACTATGCTGGACCGCAGCAGACCCAAGGCTATGGCGGCTACGACATGTACAATTCGACATCGACCGGAGCACCATCGGGACCGTCGGGCGGCGGCAGTTGGAACTCGTGGAATATGCCACCAAATTCAGCTGGTCCAACTGGGGCACCTGGTGCTGGCGCTGGCACCGCCACGGACATGTATTCACGTGCTCAGACCTGGGCAGCGGGTGGACCATCGACCACTGGACCTGTGGGCGGCATGCCGCGCACCGGTCCAGGCAACTCGGCCTCCAAATCGGGCTCCGAGTACGATTATGGCGGCTATGGCTCCGGCTACGATTATGATTATAGCAATTATGTTAAGCAGGAGGGCGCCTCGAACTACGGCGCCGGTCCGCGGTCAGCGTACGGAAACGACAGCTCCACACAGCCGCCGTACGCTGCCTCGCAGGCCGTTTAAAAAGCCAGCGTGCGCGTGTTGTCTCGTGTCATCCTGCGGCCCCATGAGGTGAATGATGAAGAAGACAAAAAGATGGTGGTAATTGTAAGCTAAAGCGTCGTCTGTTCGTTTCATAATTTTTAAAAGATATTTTTAATTGAGATCAGCTGTTGAAATTAATTAATGTAACTCTTGTGTACAACAAATAATTTGAAAGCAAAATTTAAAACACACACACATACAAACAAACAAAGAACCAGACACAAAAATTCAAATCCCTAGCGAAACAAGGCAGGTTTATAGATTTATATATATATATATGTATTTATATAGATATATATCTATTGTAAAGCAATGAGAGTATGTAAAAAATTCATAGGCAACAACAACAACACTCGACAGCACTCAGAGCAACAAAAACATTTTTCATGCGTCCTCCCTTCCTCAACGCTCCCCGCAAGACATATATACATTTCTATATATATGCTATTTCTACCTAACTAACAACTAGAATCAACAACAATCCAACTAAAACCACAGATACATGCATATTAAAAAAAAAATAATTATAATAGAATTGTGAAGATTTAAAAGTATAAAGTTTAGCCAATTAGACCCAAGAGGAAAGTGTACGAAATACCAACAAAAAATAATAACATTAAACGAAAGAAAAGGAATTATAAGGAAATTATACATTAAAAACATAAAAACATCCCCTTCACTACTAAAATTAGTAAATACAAATTCGAAATTGTACATTTAAAGCGTAAAACCATAATATGACTAGTTGGCAACATAAACAAAAAAGCAAAAAGAAAAGAAAAAAACAAAAAAAAAAGAAAGAAAGCGAAAATGAAAATGGAAATTGCGCCACAACCACATGCCGCGCCCCCTCCTCGAAACAATCTGTCAAACAATTGGCGACAAGGCTTATACAGGAAGACGGCAAGAAAGCAGTTAAGATAAGATAAACAAAAAATCATTTTACTGTTTGTCTTGGCCAAATGTGTGTGCAGAGTGGTATTCGAATGGTGGCCTGGCATGGGCATACCAATTAAAATGCTTGGGCTGTTGGCGCCGACAAAACGTTACAAAATTTATAAATTTACCAATTAAAAAATAAAGTAAACAACTAGCTAAAAGTTAAACTACATATATAAAGAAACCTAATTAATAAGCGTATGTCGTATGTCGTTTGCATGTAAGCGAAAGTTGAACTTGAAACTAGAATTATATAGTGTTGGAATTATTATTTAGTTAAAGAAACAGATGAGAATCGCAAACAACAACACGATGATTAATGATTGAAAAAAGCAAAAACACAAAAATCACAAAAAATACGAAACGCTCTAAAAACAAATATATACATAAAAAGTAAAAAGAATAAAAACAAAAAACTATATACATACTTATATACATACATCTCTAAATATATATATAAATAAATATTTATATATATATAGATAAATAATAATATACATAAACTTAAACAAAACGTAAATTTAAACTACAGTTAAATCAGAATAGAAAACAAAAGTCATAAGAGAAAATAGATAGAGAGAGAGAGAGAGAGAGAAAAAGAGAGCAAGATAAAAGGAAAACGATGCTTAGAGTTGCGTTGCACATTTTTTTAAATTTTCATCGTTTGCCAAGCAGACAACAAAACAACAACAATTAGGATGTGGGTGTGTGCGTGTATGTGTGTACTCACAAACTACAACACACACGCACGCATGCGCACACACACGTATTTACCCACACACACACACACACGCGGAGAAGACAAACAGAAGAATTGCATATTTTATTGATTATATACATACATATATATATATCTTTAATTACTTTATATATTATTTACTCTTAATGCATACATGATCATTTGAATGTTATGTAAACTACAACAAAACAAAACAAAGTAAACTAATTTTTAAATAATTGCGATTTTACAATTTATTATTACATAAACCTTGCGCGTACATATATATACTTATATATATATATATATGTATATGCACATACGCTAATAGATACATTTATACACTTACATCTATATATAAATATGAAGTAATATTTTTTTGCTATTACAACTACAAAACGTAATTTTTAATTTGTTGATTACGCGAACATTTACGATACATTTACAATTACAATATACATACTACATACATATATACCTTACTTTATTTTTCGGTGATTTATTGCATAGTGTTTTTTTCGTCTAATTTTTACAAATCTACTTAGCAAGCAAAATCCTACAATCATAAATTCCTAATTTAATTTCGTTTAAATTACAAATATATACATATAAACATATGCTTAAAATTTTTTATATAATTATACACTTAAAAAAAAGAAACAATAACAAACGAAACTAACGTAAACAATGCAAAATACACAGTAAAACTAAAAAAAAAGAGAACAGCAAAGTAAAGTGGAACGTATGAAAAGCGTTTGAAAATTTTGAAAAAAAAACCAACAAAAAATTTGCTTTTGTTTTCCTTTAATTTAAAAATTGCAGCTATGCGCTGCCCTACGTATGTGTGTGTGTGCGAGTGTGCGTATGTGTGTGTAAATTGTTTGTCTAATTGTTGTATATATACAAATATATATATATATATAACTCCGTGCGTTTGGCCAGCGGGACGCACACGGGACGTTGATGATGAACAGAGTTGAGCGAAAAGTGTTTCGATCCATTTCCGCTTGTAATTTTGTAATTTCTGTGTTTTTTTCCAGCAGGCAGCAGCAACATCGACAGCAGCAAATGCGCTGCTGTGCAGCAACAACAACAAAAAACAAAAACAACAACGTATCAGGCTTAACCTAGACATTAAACGGTTATACATCTGTGTGTATATAGCCGAAAATATATAAATGTATCTATATGTGTTTGAGTAACATATATACAAGAACAGCAACAAATGCAGTTAAGAAAACACCTGAATGTAATTTTATAAGCAAACATTATTATTATATTACTATGATTATGATCATTGCATACTTACATCTATATACAAATATCTTTTGTTTTTTTTTTACCAAACTCCTTTTTTTGCATGCAGAAACAGTTAAAATAAAAAAAAAATTACAAAAAAAAAAACAAAAAAAAAATAACCAATAAAAAAGTGATGTTTAACAATTTGAAATAAGTAATGGTAAAATTAATAACTAATTCAAGGAAATATACATAAATAGTTAAAGCAAGGTTTAAAGAAATGGAAAATGTAAACGTAAAGCAAAAAACAAAAAAAATTTATAAAACAAAACAAAAAAAAAACACTGACTGTTAATTGTAAAACAATTTCTTTTTTAATCCGTACGATTTATGATTTAAAGTTAAAGAATTTTTTAAATAAAAACCTAATAAATGAACTACATATATATGCATCTAAACGTAATTACAACTACTATATACAATTATATATATATTTACTATATACATACATATAAATATATGCATAAATATATCAATTTAACAGTAAAAATAAATCTAAATATTGTACTAAAAAAAACACAAAAAACAAAAACAAACTATGAAGTGTTGCACTTTCAACAAATTGAAAAAAATAAGTAAGAAAACAAGAATAGAATATGGCAACATACTTTTAAGCGTGACTGTTAGTCAGCAAACACACACACACACATTATAAAGATATTGTTGTAGCCAATCCGTACAAGAATCAAGGGATATATGTTCACGCATCCAGTGCATATGATATTGGATCTGTTTGTTTTTTGTCTTTTCATTATTTGTGTTTTGATGTCATTTCGTGTATTTGGTTTTGTTTTTGATTTTCGGCAAATTGATGGATGGAAGAACCAGCAAAACAAGCAAATGATGATTCGGAAATGATACATGATATATATATATATTTATTTTCTCTTGTTTTCTTTATAGGTTCCTCACCCCTGCAATTTTTGATTTTCGTTTTATTTTACTAGAAAATCAATTAAAATTAGGTTTTGTAAACCGATATACCCCATAATAAATAAATAATGAAATAGCTATAAAACGATCAACATAATTAAACATTTAAGCTAAAATACTAAGAATAATGCGCCAAAAAAATGCGAAAAGAAAACTGAGAACTCAATGCAAATGAACAAATAAATTATACTTGGAGAGAAAAAGAGAGAGCGAGAGAGAGAGAGAGAGATCTTCTAAAGAACCGTTTTTACACACATCGTAGTTACTAAAAGTCATTTAAATAGTTATCGATTTGGCTAACAATTTCGACTGGTATCATAGTTAAGCTATAAGACCCATGGATTTTTCTAAAAGTTGTATACAATTAACAGTGTTTTTTCCCCCCCACACACACACAATGTTTTTTGGTTGTTGTTCACGTACTTAACGGTACTCGTATTAGCCTTTAAAGACTAACTAGAATGATTTGAAATAAGGAGATTAACAGATATCTAAGCTAAATTCCTAAGACAAAACGATTCCACCTAAGACACCTTTTTGTAATGACTAAATTTATAGGCAAGGCGCAAACCAAACACAATAATAATGACAGATGTAATGATGTAACATGATGTATGTAGACTAAAAATAAAGCACACGGTTAATAGGAGTTTTCACATCTTCTTAAAAACTGTGTGTGTTAACATGCTTTACTGCACTTGTTTTTTTTTTTTTAAGCAATTTTCGGGACAAAAAATAAAATGCAAAAAAAAAACAAAGAAAAAGGTATTAAATGAATAACAAATAGCATCGATTAAGATATAATGAGGAAAATAGAAGTGAATAATTGTTAATTGCCAGCAAAATTGTTTATAGCTTTGGTCTTTGGTGAATTTGTTTTTGATTTTCCACTTTTGGCTTCAGTTCGTTCTTAATTCTAAAATTAATTCTAAAAACGAGGTATGTATGTGTATCTAAGGGTAGTTTTAAACAAAACAAATAAACCAAGCAAACCGAGAGATAGTGACAAAAAATAATTTGTATGTAGTTTAATAATAATAGACAACAAAGAGAGCAAAAAAAAAACGGAAAACAAAACAAACAAACAAAAAAAAAGAAAAACTATGCAAAATAACCAAAAGAAAAACCAAAAATTGAGACTGTAAACATGCAACAAATGAAGCAGAGAATAAGTTGAAAAGTAAAGCTTAAAAACTATAAATACAAAAAGCAAAAACCAAAAAAAAAAAAAAATCGAAACAAAATGATATAAGAAATCTCAGATGAATATAGGCTACCTACATAAGTTCGTGTAAGGATTTGTTTTCCAAATAATTTTGTTGGTTTTTCTATTTTCTATATTGCGTTTGAAAAGAAACTAAAAGATTACGATACGAATACTAAATACGATGTTCATTCTCAGATACAGATACATTTCTTGTTTGTCGTCCATTTTAGAAGAGTTTCCTTTTCGTTCACTTTGCATGGTTAGATACACACACACACACAGATACACTAATATTTTGTTTGTTTGTTTGTTAACTATGTATGTATAGTAAAAGCTAAGTTATTTAGGTACTAAAATACATGTAGAGTTGTTTTATTTATAACTACGACAAAACGTAAGCAGGCTAAGTGAAGAAAGTGTGTAATTACTTTTAGCCGTAACTGTAACGAGTTAGTTTGTATACATACACACATACACAGACACACACACTTACATATAGCAAGTACTTCTAAGCCAGTTGTAACGGTTTTTAGGCGTATAAGTGTTGCGAAACTCGGTTTAGCTGCAGGCAATAAAATATGTATCCAACACACACACACACACATACAGACAGCAACTATACATACATACATAATTCGTTTTTGTTTACTCTTTCTCTAGACATTTGCTAAATGTAATTTTTAGAGATAACATTAGAGCCGAACCTGGTACAGCGTTAAATGCATTATAATTATGTAATGGGAGAGCAGACAAGTTACATACATACATAGAAGACAGATAAAAAAAGAAAAACACAAAAAAAAACGAAAATAAATATAAACAAGTAAATTATAAAACTAAGACGAAGCAGAGAATTAATAATACTTACAAATGGAAATACATACATACATATAGAGAGTTGCAAGGTTTTAGTTTACGGTAAACTTAAAAGAAATTTTTTACAATGTATTTATACATACCTAAATTTAAATTTTTAATTAATTTTTTAATGTAATACGAACACAGTGCCTAAGTAATATCAAAAACAAAAATACAAAACGAGTATAAGCGACGCAAAGTAAGTGAACAAAACAAATATCTGTCGAGGACATTGTTACTAAACAACATAATGATTAAATTTATAAATAAATGAAAACCTTGGAAGCGACAACAAATTCAAACAATTCAAAAATAATAATAAAAAAACCAACCCATACAATTTACATATGTACATGTACTAAATGTGGAAATAAAGAATGAAAGAAAAAACCAAAAAAAAAACCGTATTGCATAATTGTATAAATGTAACTGACATACTTACAATATCCAGAACGCTAACTAAGCTAAAATACCGTACTAATAAATAAAGCAACGTACCCCCTACATACGTCTCTCTTTCATAAACAAACTAATATACATATATACCATATATGTATCCAAATAAATTGCAAAGGAACCCAGAAAAAAAAACAAAAACAAAATATGTATCCTGATATTTTTTAATTTCGAGCAATGTTTAATTTTGGATATAGAGTATATAGAAATCTAGGCATGCCACGTACTCAAATGACATCAATTGCAAGTTGAATATTATTTACGATACGAATGAAAACAATTGGTTCGCATATTGCATAACGGTAAACAAATACATTTAAAAATACAACAACAACAAAAAAAGGAAATGAAAAATCTACCAAAACAAACAAGTATATCGATAATATAAATATAAATATATTTTCATTTTTCTGTAAATTCAAGTTCAAATTTAAATTGTTTATTCATTTGAAACAAGTACTAAAATACACGAAATGAATTACAAAATTTCTAATTATGTTTACAATTAATGTAGTTTGTAAAAAAAAAGTTTTAAGCAAAAACAAAATACTTTGAATATATACATAAATTGCAAGTAAATAGAATAAATGTCACTCACCTCTTTTTATTTAACGTGCATTGATCATTTCCCATTGGCACTCTGATCGGTAATTACAACTTTTTCAAATTGTTTATCTATCTGCTGAGAGTATCTTTTTAATGTTCGAAAAGATTTTAATGGACAACAAAAAAATATTTTTTTCATAACCAGTTTGGTTATGGCTAAGAAGAGGATTATTATTTAGCATGATAAATTGTTTGTGCTTTTCACGGTTGAATCCAATGGCTCCTCTTTAGGTTCGGTTCTTCATACTTTTTTTTTTCATTTAAACAAATTTAAAAAAAAGAAAACATTTTTTAGGCAACTGACTTTGGTCCAAATTTGGTTTTAACTCCGGGTTCGAATTTTTTTTTAGTACATTATTTATATTTTTGAAATCACCCAACTTGGTCTTAAAATTCAAAAACCCAAAATTGATTATTATCTTTAATAAAACTTTAGGAAATGTTAGAACCTATCGTATTTTTGCTCTCGAGTGGTATTGTTGATTTCATTGCTAATGTGGAAAAGCCCCCTTCAAGCACAGATTGCATTGTTTTGGGCGCATGTTTAGTTGGATGTATTGCAGCAACGGTGATTGTCTATATAAACGTAAGTGCTTTCTGGTAAAAAGAGATTTTTAAACAATTATCTGGCAATTATTTTACTAGCGCTAAGCTGCAGTAACAGAAGAAATTTTTTAAAAAAAGATGTACATTTTTTGTTTATTTCAAATTCGAAATCAAAAATATAATTGAAAGAACATTCGCAAGTCAAATAAATATATATGATGATATGAAACCAAAGTTCCAATGCAGTTGGTATCGAAATGCGCAGAGAAACGAGTGGGGACCAAGACCTGGTGGATGGGATCGAACTAACTGACTAACTGGTGATGACTACTTGGCTTGGCGCCGTCTTGTGGTTGGTGTGGTGGGCGTGCCCGTCGGCGGTTTTATCTGCAAATAGAGTAAATTGAGCATCAGGAATCGGCTGGCCATCTACAGAGAGCGCCGGCAAACCTACCGAACGAATGGGTTTGGGTGTCAGTGAATTGGCTGGCGGTGGCTCCCGTGGCTGTGGTCCATCCGGATGCCCGACGACGGTTACGGCGACGGGTCGTTGCTCCGAGCTGGCCCGTTCGGTGCTCTCGCTGCGCGAATTGGAGCCGGCGCGCTTGAACATGCCCGACAGGCGACCACGCAGATCCTTCTTGCTGGACCTCATATCGCTGGCTACGCTGATGTCCGAATCAGATCCCTGAATCTGCAATAATTAAAATGGCAATTAATTCGTATCGGAAATGGGATAAATTGGGGTAACTCCACTCACCGATATTTCACTCTCGGAATTGCGACTGCTCTTGGTCAGACTGCGTAGCTTGCCCATGATGCCCTTCTTCTTCTTGCGCGGTCCGCGGGGGATGTCGCTTTGCGTGGAGCCGCCGGACAGCCGCGAATCGAGACGCGAGTCCAGGCTGGAGTCGCGCACCAGTCCGCCCAGCTCTGAATCAATGGATTGCATGGACGATACACTGCCATCGTCCTGGCGCCAAATATTCTGCAATGCGAACTTCAGGATTAGCCAAGGCTCCAAGGCTGAACTTGGGCGTGGCAACAGCTTACCTGGTCGCGTTGTATGGAGTGATCTAGGGAGAGGCTCTTCCGTATCAGGCTGCCATTGTTGGCCGAATTGCGAGACAAGCGCCCGCCGCGCTGCGATCCGGCCGCACTCGCCACGGAGCTGGTGCTGCCGTGCGGATCGTTCTCCTGGGAGGCGGCGCGCCGTAGATTGCCGCGTCGCATACGGCTGCGCTCCTGTTCGTCCTCGTTCAGACGCTGAAACTTGCGCAACTCCTCAGAGGCTTCGGCCAGGCGGGCCAACACATTGGCTATTTGGGCGCTGCTCAGCGTCGGCGACGGACTGCGACTGCGTCGCACGTTTGCCTGCTCCGGTCGCAGTTTGTTGTCTGCGTAGGAGGAACTGCGTCCGGATGACCCGCCGACGATTTTCAGATCCGGCGCTATCTTTACCAGCTCGTCAACCGTCTGCAGCAGTGCACCCACCTTACGCTCACCTCCATCCTGTTCCATGCGCCGCTTGATGAGCTCCTTTTCATAGCGTTCGCGCTGAAAGAATTCATGAGAAGAGATTATTCGATTATTATTTTTGTATTGAATGTACCCAAAAAAATTTAGGTTAAATAAAATTATATCCACTTTGAGTTTTTAAATAGTTATTACTACTAGCCATTTAAAGCCTTGACTATGTAAGTTGTTACGAATTTAAATGCAACAAAGTTAATTTAAGCAATTTTGAGCAACCGTTATATGAAGGGTCGTATCCTTATGTATAATCGATATTCTATAAACTGGTAAGCTACTATTGTATAAGATGCTAAAATTAATCGATAGAAACAACGATCGTCTTAGCCATTCTCGTGTTACGCGTGAAAACGATTGGTTCGTACATTTTTGAAATGTACCGTTCATTAGATATTAAGAAAATTTTTCAGCTCACCTCCCTTCGGAGTTTTTCATTGGAGGTGCGCAGCTTGGCGTGCACATCGCGCAGCTCGAGCAGATCGCATTGTAGCTCTGCAATTTTCTTGCGACCCTCCTCCATTTCCTCTTCGGTCGCACGCTTGGTTTGGTCCAGCTTGCGCTTGGACTCGAGCCGCTCCTTGTCCCGTTCACGTTCCACCTCGAATAGTGTTTGACGTAGATCGCGCGCCAATGTGGATGTCTCCTGCAGCAGGCGTTGCTGATCCTCGCGCTCCTTTTGCCAGGACAATTCCAGCTTGGTCTTCATGCCGGGCAGCTTGGTGCTGCCCGACCCAATGACGCGTTCCTCCTCAAATTCGTTCAGCTTCGACTGCATCTCTGAAATTTTAATTTCATTCGCGCTGCGCTCCGAGACCAGCTCCGTCTTCACTTTGCTCGACTCCAGACGCGACTCGACCAGCTGATCCTCAAGGTGGCCAATCTGCAAGGCGCACAAAATTGGTGCGTTCCCAATAGACTCAAAACTGTAGATTTCTGTATTTTACCTGCTGCTCCAGATAAGCAATCTTGCTCTTGTCATCGTCATCGCTGCTGTGCATCGAGCTGCGGCTCTGACGACCCGTGTTGTTGGCCTTGAGATCGCCGATCTTCTTCTGCGCCACCTCGAGCATCTGCTTAAAAGCATCTCTGTCTTTCTTGAAACGCTCACATTGGCGCTGCCACGTTAGATATACATATATAAATGTGGGTATATATTGGATGATTTAAGAACACTTACGTGCATGGAAGTGAGTTCTCCACTCAGGTTCTTCACCTGCTGCTCGTAGCGCAAACGCGTGGAGGCCACCTCGGACTTTAGCTGCAGCTCAGAGGCCTGCAATCTGCAATGAGTGTAAGAAGTCAGAGGAAAGAATTTAATTAAACATATTCTATGTTTAGGATTAGATGGGTTTTAGGGGGATACTCGATCGCTAAGCAGAGATTTAAGGGCCCGTCTTGCTGTCCGTCTGTTCTTATGAATGCAATTTTTTTTGCAGCTATTAAAGCCAGAGACTTGAAACTTGGAATATATACTCGTGTATACCCGCTGCAGATAGAGTGTTAAGATTCTTTGGCTACACCCATTGGGGGCGTGGCAAATCGCTGAAATCTATACACAGTTTTATTATAAAAATTGCTAGTTTTCCAAAATATCAATCATAATCATGTTTTGAAAAGACGAACCTGATTTCAAGGAATGTCATAATTAAGAGCTCGCAGGTATAAGGACATTTTAGTAGTCATGAATTTGACTCGACTCTAAGAGAAATTGTCTTCAATTAAATAACTATATAACTTACTGTTCCTTCAGTTCCTTGATCTCGGCTTCTCGTCGGGCCCCGTGTCCGTTCAGGGATGACTGCGCCTGCTCGATGCGATTGAAGTCGCTTAGCTTGCTGTTCAGATCGTCGTTATCCTTGCGCAGCTGGAACACCAGATCGATGTTCATTTCGTTTTCGCGACGCAGACGCTCGTACTCGTGCTCTTTCTCTGCGAGCTTGTTCTTGAGCATGCTGCGCTCGTGGTCGCTGCTTCCGCCCGTTTTCAGGGTCTTCACCTCCAGCTCCTTGATCTTCTTCTGGGCCTCGTTCAGCTTGCGTGCCATGTCGGTGCGCTCAATGCGGATAGTGTCCATGTCCGCTAGCTTATATTGGCTGGCATTCAGTTCGGCTTGCAGCGTTTGCTTCTCCGTTGTCAGCTGGGCGCGCATCAGGATGGTTTCCTCGGAGAGCTTCTCCCAGTGGGTGTTCAGCTCCTCGTAGCGCTTCTGTTCGCCGCTGAGCGAGCTCTGCGCCTCCTCCAGCTGCTTCTTGAGCTCCTGCATCTGTTTGCTGTCCGATTTGCTGGCCTTTGCCTTCAGCTCCTTGATGTCCTTCTCTAGGGAGGTTTTCGTTTTGTCTGCCGTCTTTTTGGCGCTCAGCAGCTCACTGTCCAGTTGGCCAATCTTTGACTCGAGCTTTTCGCGTTCTTTAGCGTGCTTCTCCAGGTCCTTCTCCAAGCTGCTCAATTTCTCCTTTTCACGCTTGTTCTGCGTTTCCAGCGTCGATCTACTGGCTTCGCTCTGCTTTAGATGGGCTTCCTGCTTCTTCAGCTTGTCCTCGAAATCCTTGAGCTTCGTATTGAGCTTCTTGGCCTCCTCCTCGCTGCTCTTGAGCTTCTGCTCCAGCTCCTTGCCCTTGGAGCCGCTGCTGCTGCTGCCGTTGAGCTGCTTCAGACGCTGCACATCGCCCTCGGCCAGCGCCAGCTTCTGTTTGCATTTGTGCAGCTCCTCCTCGAGGGATTCTTTGGTCGTTTGCAGCGTCTTCAGCTGGCTGAGACCGCTGCTGCCCAGCTGGACGCGCATTTCGCTTATTTCCTCTTCCAGCTCCTCCACCCATTTCTTAAGATGACTCTTCGGCGTCAGATCGTTGACCCGCTTCGGAGTGCGCACCGGCAACTTGCCCTCCGCCTCCACCTGCATCCGCTTCACCCGTGCGGTGAGTTCGTCGCGCTCCTTCTGGGCCAGCGCCAGTGCGTCCTTCAGCTTAGGCAGCTCAGCTTCGCCATTCTTATCCGTGGAGCTGGCCTTGCGCAGCATCTGCAGCCGCTTGTTCTCCTTGGCCAGTTTCTCGTTTTCGGTCTCCAGCGTGGTCAGCTTGGCCAGCTGGGCCCGCATATGCTCCACGCTCTGCTCCTTGTCCTGGAGGGTCTTGCGCAGCTGGGTTAGCTCCTCGTTGAGGCTCTTCAGCTGCTTCTCGGCGGTGGCGCTGGAGCTACCGAAACTTAGCGAACCCTTCCCACCACCATTGCTGTTATCCTGGCGCAGTTTCGCTTGCAATTCTCGCACATGTTTCTTCGACTCGGCATTCTCGCGCTCCAGATCCTCGACCTTAAGGCGCAGTATGGACGCCTCCTGCTCATTCAACTCGAGCAGGATGCGCAGCTCCGCGGGATCGTCCTCATCGGAGATGCCCTCGTCCCGATCTGCGTGCACCTCGGGCGCCAGTCGATGGGCATGCGGCGCGGGACTCAGTTTGCGCGCTGTTTTACAGGGTATATCAATAGTTGGTTAGAAAAATATCATGAATGGATTAGCACTAGAAAGCATGCCAGGCATTTAGTTACAGTGATTAGTAGCTGTTTTTGGACGCAGTTAGTCACACTTCATGAGCAGCCGCAAAAAATGGCAAATTACTGTTGAATTCATTTATTAAAAAGCGCATGAGAAATATCGTTAGTTCGTAAGAAATATGTTAATTGAGATAAATATATATATATTTTTATATATCATTTACAAGAATCGATTTAATTGCAACAGTTAACTTGCGTGAGCCAAAATATAAGTGAAAAAGTTCAAATTCTTTTTTAAACTTGATTTTCCAACATTAAAGCTGAACAAAGGTCCCTTTTTAAATCGATTCATGTTTTAATTTTGAGCTTTATATTTCAATTTTTATACTTGTTCACAAAATGTGTGAGAGTACCCCATTATTTTTTTTTTAATAATTAGAATTGCGAAATTATATTTTTAATTGATTGCAAATGTCATAAATAATATAAAAAACAACATTAAAGTCGATTCTGAGAGGGTCAAATCATTGATCAAAAATCATGCCAATGTACAAAAATTTTTACATGTAAAGCTCTCGGATCCATAGCTCCCATGTTTCAAACTCCCATAACTTTGTCAAAACTGAACCGATTTTCATGATCCATGCCATTTTGATCATGGTTTAACCTCTACATTGATTCTGCATTTTAGTTTTTTGCATATTTAAAAATAATTTTTTTTTGAATTTTTTTGTAAAAATATCATGTGGTCCCCCCTTCCTCATTTTGGAAAAAATTTTTTTTTCAAAATTTAGAATTGCGAATTTCTATTTTTAATCAATTGTGGTTATCATAATTAGTATAAAAAACAACATTAAACATGATTCTGAGGGGGTCAAATTTTTGGTGAAAAATCATGCCAAAATTGACAAAAATTTTGACATGTAAGGTTCTCGGATCCATAGCTCCCATATTTCAAACTCCCATAATTTTGGCAAAACTGAACCGATTTTTATGTTTGATGGCATTTTGATCATGATTTGACCTCTAAATTGATTCTGCATTTTAGTTTTTTGCATATTTGAAAATAAATTTTTTTTAATTTTATTTGAAATTTTGAAAATATATTGCAAATATTTTGGTTTTGATTACACTGTGAACGAGTATTGTGCTGTCGGTTACACCCGACTGCAACGTTCTTACTTGTTTGATTAGTAAATGTTCAAAAACTATGTGTAAGTATTTAGTATATATATCTCTCAAATTGTTTACAGTTTTGTCATGGGTTTTACTTTGAGAACAATTTTGATCGTACTTCTTGAGCGCGTTGCCATTTTTTTCAACTGCATCATCAAAGACTCATTTTCATCCTCGAAACGAGTCACCTTTTTCCTCAAATGTTCAGCCTGAAATGTAAAACACACATTTGATTTATGTAAATTATGCAGTTGTTAATTGAAATTAAAGCGATTTCTAGAATTTCGTATTCGAGGATAAAAAGTGTGCCCTGACATGGCATTAAACCAATATGAAGCCAAAAGTTTCTATCTACTGGGTTAGCATTGGAAACAAGAAAGAAGAAATGCTTTTGTGTGCTTCTCTCATAGGGAAAACTTTTGTTTTAAATATTACATAAAGTCAAATGTCAGACGTGATCTAAACTAGAATACTGTCTGCCAGGGTATTAAAACATATTTACACATTAATAACAATTACATATTATAAACAAAAGTGAAACAACAAATGCAACTTTACTACATGTAGGGACAGACCCGAACCAGCAAAGACCAAAGACTAGAAGTGAGCTATTGCTTATAAAGAAAACTGATTGGCCCGTGGCCAATGCTGGTGAGATCTCAATGGAGAGGGGAAGAGTTGTGTAGAGGTACCTGCACCGGCGCCTGCCAAGAGCACGTGAGACATGGCGCTGGGAAAGAGCAGAGAGGTGGAATTGACGACCCTGGTCGAGGTAGTGGGTGCAAAGAGCGACAGAAACGGAGAAGTTTCACGTTCAACGGAAAGATTTCTGGTGCTCAGCTCGAGGCTGGTTTGTGTCGCATTGTCGCAGGACTCAACCGAGTGGGTATTGGAGGCGGCGTCCCGCCGGACGAGGGGCGCCGTCTGCGTGGCGCGCGGAAAGCCCAAAGGAATCGCCAGCATGTCACCCGTTTGGGTGCCCCGATTGAATTGAGCCCGCTGACGGGAGATCCTCGCTTTCAGTTGGCGACGCTTCACGCGTGAAGTTGGCAAGTTGATTAATCATAGACGGTATGTGGATTGTGTGTGTGTGGACCTACCTCCTCCTCGGCGAACTTCAGTTGATCCTTCAGGTCCGTCTCGCGCTCAATGGAATCCTGCAGCTCGCGCTGCAAGTGCTGCGGATCTTCCTGGGAGCCACCGCGTGTGAGAGACTCGCGGGTGATCTTCGCATCCGCGGACGTCGACTTGCCCAGCACGCCCAGCATGGGTGCCTTCTTCTTGCCCGGATTGCGCAGCTCCTCGGCCTCAGTCTGGAAGCGAATTGTGCCTGCATCAGCTGGATGGAGAGTGGACAGCGTGGACAGACTCACCTGCAGCTTGCGGGTTAGTTCGCTGGAGAAGCGCAGCTCCTCCTCCAGCTTCTTGACCTTGGCGGACAACTCGGCGTTGTAGGAGCTCTGCCGTTCCAGCTCCAGGGTCTCGATCTTGCGCTCGCTCTTCTTCAGCTTGAAGCTGAGGATGCGGCAGTTTTTGGTTGCCTTTTCGAGATCCTTTTGCAGATTCGTTTTGGCCTTGAGCTCATCGTCGCGGAACGTGTCCTGCACCTCGTCCATTTCGGCCTGCAAGTTGATTATCTCCTTTTTGGCCGATTGATTCTCCTCCATGAGCTCCTCGCAGATTTGCTCGGCCGCCTGCAGCTTGCGCCGCAGCTCCGATTGGCTATCCTTGTGCTCCAGCTCCTTCATGCGCAGGTTCAGCTTGCGCTTGTCCTCCGTCACACGGTCCAGCTGCTCCTTCATCTCGTTCAGCTTCTGCTGCAGCATCAGCGCCTCCGAGGCGGCCGTGCGATTCGAGGCGGTGTCCATCGACGCCAGCCGCCTCAGCAGTATATCGCTCTTCTCCCGCTCCGCGCGCTCCGCTCTCGCCTTCATCGCCTCCAAATCGGAGCGCAGTCCAGCCATCTGTTCCTTCAGCGTGCTGGCGGCCGTTGTCGTCGTTGTCGTTGCTCCTGTTCCTGTTCCTGCTGCCGGCACGGTTTGTCTTTTGGTCTCCCGCCCGTTGCTGGTTTCCGTTTCCTTGCGACGCGTGCTGCTCGAGCTGGAACTGGATGCTGAGACCGAGACTGAGGATGTGCTGCTAGCTGCCGGTTTCAACGTGCTAGTTGTGGTTGTTGCTGCTGCTGCTGATGCAGTGGTTACTGCTACAGCGGAGGTTGTCACCGCCGCAACCTTCTTGGGCGGAAGGGAGGCGCGTTTAAGTTCCGTCTGCTGGTTGAGCGATGTGCCGGATTTACTGCGCTCCGGCCGATCCGGCGGTGGCAACGTAGACTCGCTTTCCCTGTAAACGCAAATTGGGATGTGGTTTCCTTTTTTCTTTTTTTTGGGTATCTGGCTGCACTTACTCATCGCGACGTGGCACAGAACGCTCCCGACTGTTCTCCCTTGAATTTAGGCTACGCTGTTTCTTGAGCAGATTCATTTTGCGCACGCGCTCGGCAAGACTGTCCGACGATAGGATGACTAGCTCATCTGGAATACTTGAAGTTTTACTGGGGGAGGATGTGACTCGGGATTGCGTGAGCGTCTGTTCCACCTGCCAATTGGAAATTATCAGATTAGAATAGTTGTAATCGCCTTTTTAAGACCAATTGATTGACTAATTAATGACCAAGTGGCTAATTTACTGATTGATTGATTGACAAATTGAATGACCGACTAGCTGACTGATTAGTTGATACACCCGTTGACTAACTGACTGGCTAATTGACTGATGAATTGATTGACTGACTGCAGATTGACTCACCGGCTGACTGATTGATTGGCTGACTAATTGGCAAATTGACTGACTGGCTAATTGACTATCTGATTGATTAATAGTTTGACTGACTAACTACAGATTGACTCACTGATTGATTGATTTACTGACCAATTGGCCAATTGACTAACTGACTGACTCGTTGATTGATTGACTGAATAACTGATTGATGCACTAAGTGGCTAATTGACTGAGTGACTGATAAATTGATTGACTCACGGGCTGACTGATTGATTGATTGGCTGACTGACTGGCTAATTGACTGTCTGACTGATGAATTGATTGGCTGACTAACTACAGATTGACTCACTGGCTGACTGATTGATTGATTGGTTGCCTGACTAATTGCCCAATTGACTAATTGGCTGACTGATTGATTGATTGACTGACTTATTGTCTAAGTGACAATAATAATAATAACGGATTTCACTCTTTACAAAATTATTTACCTCATTGATGTCCAAGGCGGTTGTGTGGCGGCGCGGGGGCACAGGCAGTTTCAGGGTGACTGCCACATTGTGATCGTCGGCTGGACGTGGCGACGACGTCGCCGCAGCAGAGGAAGCTGGGCGTCTCGCTCCGTCCGTCGGCTCATCGATATCCGGCGTTGAGGCCCAGGACTGCGGACGCTTTTTGAGCTCTACATTGAAGTGTACAACTGAGTTGAGTAAAAGCATCAAGTGCGGCAAATGCAAGCAACGGACAGCAACATCAACATCAACATTGTGTTGGGTCACAATCACAATTACAGTCACAGTAATTTTTTTTTTTTTTATTTTTCGGCGATGGCGGTGTCCACAAGCCCGTGTCAAATGAATGAGCGTTGGCCAAACCAAATGTGCCGTTATTTGTTACGTAACAGTGCGGTAAAAGTGGATTACATCAGCGCAACAGCACACACGATGGTAAATACAAAACAGTGTTAACAAACGTTATGCAGATTAGTGTTGAATGCGACAGAGAGAGAGAGAGAGAGCACGACAGAGAAAGATAGAAAGTGATACGAGCACACGATAAAGTACAGTTGGTGCCAAGAGTTTCAGTTAAAATTGTGAGAGATACGTACAGAAAACAAGAATGGAAAAACGGTTTTAAGTTCGGCGTGCCGAATATCTAATTCCCTGGCAGACAAATTTATCCAGTTAGACTATATGTATATTTCAATTCAAATTTGTGCTAAATTATAGCTTTATTTTTCGAAAAATATTTATATAAATTTTAATTTATCGTAAACCTCTCAAAATTGATTTCAATACTGATAGAAGATAATGATGTCATAAATTGGTTTGTTTCGGGTTTTAAAACCAGACTTCAAAACAGACAAACATGGTCGGAAAAGAATATACATATGTACCTATTTCAATTCTATCTGCATGGGTATAAATATATATATCAACTTAGTTTCAAAGAGTTTTTGTGATTTTTAAATGCTACATGTAACGGTTTTCTTGTCTAAAAGAAACAATTACAAGCAATTACAAATATTACCAATCATTTTTTGAACAGTTCCAAAATACATATAAAACTATGCCTCATCCAAAATAGCAAAATTCTTTAAGAAGCTTACTTTTGGTATGCATACATAAAAATTGTTTGCCATGAATTTGATCTAATTATGGATTCAAAAAACTAATGTGCTCCAGTAATTTTAAATTATAAACTACTGCTACAAAAATGTTCGTAATACATTAAAGCTAAGCTCTCTCAATAGATTTTAAGTAAACTTAAAAAATATGTATAAATAATACTTTTTAATACAAGTTTAGTATAGAATAGCTTTGTTTGTTTTTAACAAATTTGTATAACATATTATAAGCGGTTTAAAGTTATAAAACTGCTATTAAAAACATAGAACACTATTAAATCTCTATAGTATGTTATGTCTTATATGATAGTTAAGAGATTTTAAAATGTTTACCGGTTACTATTTAAAAGCAAACTGTCTATAAACCCTTTCGATATTGATCATAAAATTACTTTTTAATAACTAAAATTACTTTGAGAACACTGACGTATTCCTATATAAATAGGATTTGTAGGAAGTATAGGTCTGTCAATCATACCTATATCATTGCCATTGCTTGAGTTTGCGCTGGTTAAATTTTGCGTGGATGTCCATGTACGCGATGAGGGCCTATACAAAAAAAAGTCTTATAATTTGAAGTTTTTTTTGTTATAAGGATATTTGCCTACCGCGAGCTTTGTGCATCGGAAAGATTTGGTGAGGATGCGGCCACATCGTCGCCTCCTCTTCGGGCTCCGTGTTCTTTGTAATCCCGAAAACAGCGCTTACATCTTGTGGGATAACGCGTCTGGGGATGAAAGCCGAGTGGGCAGAGCTGATCGCCTTTCAGCGATGGGTACAGATGATGCATCTGTATTTATATAAATTGTCAGCTTTGACTTTTCTGCAAGCAAAGTAAATTTATTTTATTTTTTTTTTAATTTAAATTTGTGTTTATTTTTGTGTCAATATGGTAATTTAATTGAAATTCTTGTTATTTTTATTTGTTATTAAGAATTTAGACAATTTGGTATTTGAACTGTTTCTTAACATTAAATAACATTGATAGTGCGTTAAGTTGGCTGCAGCTGATTTTGAATTTCGGTTACGATTCTGCCAAGTTGACATGGCTGAAGTATCGTTAGGTGCATTGGCCTTTCAATGTAAGCGATGTGTGAGTAAAAACTTATTGAGAATTTAGCGTTAGGTTTTTTTTGTTAATTTTTAATTATATTATAGACAACGCACAGAAAATAAATTTGTTTTAAAATTTTCTTGAATGCATAAGCCAAATACGTAATTGTTTCACCTACTATGGGGAGTATATGCTATCAATTCTGGGCTATGCATCTCATTTTTGCAGTGGACACTATCATATGCAGGGCATATACTAAATTTAAACGTTTTCATTTTAAACAACAACGAAGTGGAATTTTGGCTTTTATCCAAGTAAACTGAAGAATGTTGTACATAAAATGTAGAACATTTTGTGCCAAAGAGATATATTCAAATATATTGGTTTTCCGTAATTCTGTAAACCAATCAAGCATTCTACATCTCCTTTGTCTTAGTTCACAAATATCTCAAGCGAATTATTTTTTTTTTGTAATGAAATAGTGCAATAAACCTTGAACCAATTGTGTCTTGAAATTGATCGCTTATCTTCATTCTCTTCTAGGAAAAACTAAAAATGAATTTTATCCAGATTATAAAATATACAAATTTTAGGGATATTACACATAAATACTCATCTAACTGCAAGCTCTAAAAAATGTTCAGGGGGTCTGTTTATGGCTGTTCTTGACATTATTTTAAATGTTTAAATAAAATATATATTATTTAAAAATTCTTGGCCGTAGTACATATAAGTATATAGATATGTATGCATGTACCTTTTTTTTTATAAAACATTGCTAAATACTTCAAGAACAGGAAAATCTACCAACTAAAAATCATAATTTATCGCCTTATTTTTTATTCAAATCGATAGTTTCCTGAAAATAGGAATGTAATTGGTATAGAATTGAAATTTACGAGCTACTTTATTTCAAACAACCAAATAATTTTTTCAATATTTTTTTTTATTAGCACCTGATGAAAAAACAAAAGATGGACTTGCTGATTGTTTATATAGACAAACATGAGACTATTTGTAAATATAAACAATAACAAATGTTTACACTTCTTTCATATATTTTTAGACACTCACCGCCAGAGAGCCGGAGAGATCGCGCGAGAGCCGCCGAGAGCCAGAGAAAAGAAGAGAAAATCAGGTGGAAAACGCGCATGCAAAAATTGAACGTTTGCGCATGTTTTCCGGCAATTAAAATAATCAAGAAAGCGATTAAGATATAGGATTTGAGTGATAAATTTGAATCACTCAAAAGAGAGAATTTCTCTTTAAATGAGAGTGCGCCCTGGGATCGTTCTCTTTATGGGGGGAAGGGGGGACAACATTGCAAATCCCTAGCACGTTAAAAATAATTATCAACGTTTTTAACCTAAGTGTATACACTAGACATATGTGTGTATTAATTTTGGTTGTCGCAAATTTAGAGCATTTGACTTACACAAAAAGATTCCGCATTTAGCTGAATTTGGAGCTGGGCAAGTGGGAACGAGGCCACGCCGCAGCCGCTGCATCTGCTCCGGATCCGGATCTGAGAGACGTTCGCAAATTGTGCGCAACTTTTCATTTACCAAACGGTTAATTGCGTAACCGCAGTTTCAATTTATTTACTTCTTTTAGATTGCACATATGATATATTATTATAATTACGTATCGTTGATTTTTTGTTGTGGTTTTTTTTTGTTTTTTACTTTTTTGTATTTATAAGAGATTCAATATTTTCACGTTTTTGTTTGTTTCAAGTTTGGAATATATTCACTTTATACGAATTTACGGCTGAAAAATTAGCTGTGTTTTAAAAATAGAACACATTTTTCGTAAATGGCAGCGCACTTTCAATATATCCCATTTAAAGATTTCAAATGCAAACTTTCCCAACTTATCTGTTAAATTTTGCCACAGATATCAAAAAATATTTGTTTACTTTTCTATTACAGATTTTCGAAATTTCACAGCGAGCAACTTTTCCAAATTGGAATTTTCACTTGACGCACATGTACATATATGCAGCTATATATATATATATATATGCTATGGTTTTTTTTTGTTTCTTTTGATATAACATTGATCGCTTGAGCACTCGAAATATACTTATACAGATGCGTGCATCTCTTTCCCACCAATTGCAGAGACAAACCGTTTTTCCGGGCCGACGCGGCTTTCTATCATTTTACGTTGCGAACGTTTTGAAAATCGACGAGAAACTAAATTTAAATATATTCAAAAAGCTCAAACTAGCCACGGAGAATGTAAGTGTTTCGAACATAGTCATTGCATTATTCTCTCTCTCTCTCTTTTTGGCTCTTATTTTGAGATATGTGAATTAAGACAATACCCTGTTCCTTCCAAAAAGTTTAAAAATCGTGAAAGAAGCGAAATACGAAAAATGGTAGGGACAATATTTAAAGGTTGTATTATTTAAGTATTTTGTAAAATGAATATATTTTTTAAAGTTTCTCAGTATATTCTAAATTATGATATTTGAGGTCAGGAAGAACTACAGTAAAGAGATCCACTCTAAGCTGGAGATGCGCTAGAAATTACAGGTAAACCAGAAATGGGTGACGAATCTTATGATTTACAAAACTTTGTCAGACTTAAAAATATCTCCGAATTCGAACATTGACCAAAATTCTGTTTCCAAATTTGTTATCCTTTATAAATGGTCTGCTGATAAAGACTTAGCAAACAAAAGGATTTTGCTAGTTTTTTCAATAATTTTCAAACGAATTAATTATTCAATATTATTCCATTATATATTATATTATCAATTATTCAATATTATTAGGGGATAGCTCCTTTCTTCATTTAAAGCTTCATTTTTGAGACTTTTGCCAACACAAATCTAAAGTTACAATTTATCAAAGGGTTTCTATTATGGTATTTATTAAGAAATCATAAGTCGAAAGATTACAACATGGATTACAGAGTGTGTGAGTGTGTATTAGGTATTCTTTTAGATGAGCGTTCTCTTGCGCTGTATGTATAGACAATATATTGAATGTATGTATAAATTACTTAGAGATTATTAGTCGCTACGAACTAATGTAGAGTAATCATATAATGTGTTTGGGTGTATATATGAGTTTTGTGTGTGTGTGTTGTTTATAAGAGAATGCGTTGCGCCGAAAATCGAAGGTGTGATATTAAGCGAATAGAAATTAACAATGTTTTGACTGGCGATGACAAGGCAATCGAGATGATGCTGTACCAGCACTTATCATGTCGCATTGCCACCAACGACTCCACCCACAACGGGCAACGAGAGCTCCTCGTCCATTTCATTTGGCAGCGCCGCTGCCGTTGCCGCCGACGGCGATGGCGTTCCAGCTTTGCCACTGCACTCTGGCGTGCTGTGTGCAGCAGGTCCATTGTTATTTTCATTGGCGTTTAGGTTTTCCACAGTATCGACAGTAGCAGAAGCGGCGGCAGCAACATCGCCAACTGTATTGGCCAGCTGAGCAGCACTGGGCGCATTTACTGGGGCAGTGTTTGCTGAACTATTGTTGGTGTTGCATGCCAGGTCCGGGCTGCTCAACATCTGTATGACTGAATTGTTGTTCATGTTCTCCACCGAAGCACCCGATATGGACAGATCGTCAGCAGAGTCATCCGCCTGGTTGTTGTCGGTTTGAACGGCCTTCTCCTCGAGCAGGTGATCACCCTCGCGTATCGGCCGCTGTGCTGACCCGTACTGCCTAGAGATTTGCAACAGTTCGCGAAGCGTTTCATTCTCCATTCGCAGCTGTGATATTGTCTGCAGTTCCCGCTGCACATTCTCATCATCCGCGGTGGCCGCCCGGTGCATCACCGCCGCCATTTCGTTGATCTTTTCACGCTGTTCGCGTATCACCTGCCACAGGCGTTCGTTGTACAGCTCTTTGAAATTGAATTTACTGTCCAGCACCTTGGTGACTGTGTGTTCGCGGTACTTTTGCATCATCAGTTCCATGGCCCGCTCGTAGTCCTCGATACAAATTTTCAGCTCACGATTCTCCTTAAGTATTTCAGAGCTATTCACATTCTGCTGCTGTATACGATTCACCATGTCCACGTTAGTTTTGTTATTGGAGATTCGATTGAGGGACTCAATATCATCCTGATATTGCCGCAAGCTCTCCACCAACCGATTGTTGGTCTCCGCTTCCTCGAGCAGCGCGGTGCCTAGCGCATCCAAATCCTTGACTCGACTGGCCATACGCTGCGCATCCATTATCATCTGCCCCACTGATAGGTTCGACATCTTGCCGTTCCTCCCTCTCTTTCTCTCTCGGTCTCTCTGAACAATAACTTCCTCTCAAGTTTCCCAATTCCTATTCCTTTTGTTTGCAGCAGGTTCCGCCAATCTGTAAGAATGAACAGTGTTAGCTTAGCTTTTTTCTTGCTTTGCAGCGTGCTTCAATTTACGTAATCAGATTGTGTTGTGATGTTGTGTTTTACACTTTTTGCCAATCATTTAAATTTTACAAACAAAAATAAAAAGCACCAAAAATGTTTCTATTAGTAATTTTGGTACGACCCAATTATTATAGGTGGTTTGACAGCTGACAGCTGTGAAGGTTGCCATCGTTTTTTCAACCAGAAATGCATTTCATTATATCGAAGAAACTTATCGGCCGTCTATCGCACAGAAATTTGAATTTAAAACGTTAAATGCTTCAATGTGGGTATATAAGATTGTACAGAGATTATAAGTATCTTTTAATTGTTTTTCATACACCTTTTACAAATGCGACGGGCTGTACAAATATTTGCCGGTTCATAGCGTTCCAAGCAAAATGAACGTTTGTAACGATAACAGACTGAATGGGACTAAACATTTATTTTTAAACGGAAACTTGAAAAAAACAATTAAGCTTGACAATTTTAATGTATAAAAATTAACAACGAACAAAAGTGTAATTTTTTTTCGAAAAGTTAGCAAATTTTATTGTAATATTTTTACAAAACTATGAGGCTATCAGTACAGAATTTCAACTTATATCAAGAGGTGGAAGACTAACTATATTAGACGTTTATTCTAGACTATAAAAATGCACATGAGAGCTAAATACGCTCTTTAAATATATATATATATATATATATATGTAAAATATATAAACTAATTAAGTACCTAGGAGCTAATGTATTTGTACAAATAGCACAAACTGTTTAAGTATATGTCATTTGAAGTTAGAAAAGTTTTAAAACAGAGGTAGAGGAATAGAATACATCAATATACAAATATATACCTAAATATATATTTGCATATAGACTAAAGATCACGAGTTGTTTTTATACGCCCACGCTGTTCAGGCTGCCCGAAGAGAGATTCTCCGAGCGGCTGGACAGACGGGCGCGCTTAAGAATGACACGTCCCGGCTTGTTGGACGCCTGCAGGCGAGGACTGTCCGCGGTGGTGGTGGTCAGTGCGGCATCCGTTGGCTGATTCAGGTTGTTATTGTTGCCGCCAGAGCCGCCACCAGCAGCAGCAGCGGCGGCACGTTCCAGCGTGCGCTGTGAGCGTCGCAGCGAGGAGGAGGACATGCGTCCGAGTCCATTGAAACCCAACGTTTCCGCATCGTAGACAACAGACGGACGTTGAAAGTAGCCCATATCGCTGTCCTGGGCGTCCTTTTCCTCGTGCTGTAGCTGTTGCTGCTGCTGCTGTTGCGCCAGCGGATTCAGCGTTATGTGTATGTGTCGCGTGCGTGGCTTGTTCGGCGAACAGGTGTTCAACGGCACAAAGTCCTCGCGCAGCTCCGCCAAGCGCGGCTTGTTCTGCGTATTGCCGCCGCCGCGCGAGCTACGCCGTCGGCACAGGCACAGACAGGCGCTGACCACGAGCAGCACGAGCAGTGCACCGCCTCCAATGGTGCCTGTTAGCAGGGGACTCATGTTGAAGGTCTCGTTGTGGCTGGGCGTGCTGGTGTCCACGGCGTTCACCGCCGGCTGTGCTGTGGTGCTTGCCTTCGGTCGCTGTGTCCGTCCCTGTTTGAGTTCACTGAACTCGGAGGCGGCCACCGCGCTGAACGACTGCAGTTTAAATTCATAAATGGTGCCCGGCTCGAGGGCAGAGATTTGAAAGCTGCGCGATCTGGCGCCATCGATGGTTGCTTTCAGGTACTCGCCAGCCGAAGACGAAGGACGATAGTAGGCGTAGTAGCCCGATATTAACTGCTCGTCGGCATTGCTGGGCAGATGCCAGTAGAGCACAACTGACGTTTGCGAATCCTCCTCGATGTCCACCAGCTCCGGCACGGCCAAGGGAGCCAACGTGGCGCCGCGTTGCAAATAGAACTTGCCGGAGGTGCTGCTCTCTTTGTTGTCGTTGTTCGAGTAAACGGCCATGATGCGGAAACGATAGCTGTGATCCGGTCGTAAGCCCGTCACGGAAGACGTGAAATTCTTCAGATCGGCGCCAGAGTCATGACCGTAGGGTATGTTCTCGTTGGTTGTCTGCCAGCTCTTGCGCTTGCCGGTGGAGGTGAGCATCCGGTACTGCACCTTGAAGAACTGGATGCGCAATCCATCGTTGCGCACCACATGCCACCGGAGCATCACGGACTCATCCGACAGTCTGGTGACATTTGGCGCCGACGGCGGCACCATTTGCGTCTGTTGTTTCTGCTTGCGATTGTGGACGGGTCGCGCGGATGACCTGCCGCCCTCGCCGCTCTGTATCTGGGTGGGATTCACCTGGAGCAGTGTGCCGGCACTGTGCTCGCCCAGACTGTTCCGGGCAAAGCACTGCACATAGCCGGCATGTCGCTTCTGCACCCGCTGCACGACTAGGGAGCCGTTGGCCAGCATTCTCGTTTCGTTGTCGAGGGCGCTGTGCTCGCCATTGAGCAGCCAGTAGATCTCCGGCGTGGGCATGCCCGTGGCGGCACAATCCAGCCGCATGCGTTCGCCCTCGTTGGTCAGATTGGCGCTGGGCGGGCGCACAATGCGCGGCGGCTGCAGCACCACCAGCTGTATAAAGTGCTCCAGGGCGGGCCGTATGCCGTTGTCCAGGTAACAGATGTAGGTGCCCGCATCCAGCGGCTGCAGTGCCCCGATTCGCAGACCATAGGATAACACACGCGTGCGATTGTTGTAGATGGCACCGGTCACATTGGGGCTACTCCAAACGGCAGTGGGCGGCGGATAACCAACGCCCGGGCATAGCAATAGAACCGATTCACCCACCCGGGCTACCACCTCACGGCGCACACGCTGCCCGCTGAGCAGCGCAGGCGCTGCACTCGCCAACTCCGCACCCGGCACCTGCAACTCCAAGCGACTGGGCAACGCCAGCCGCACACCGGATGCGGTATTGGTGGCCACACAGCTGTAGCTGCCGCTGCTCGCCGTGCTCACCGCCGGCAGCAGCAGCGTTCCGTTGTTGTCGCTCAGCGTCGATGCCGCCGGCATTTCAATATCATTGTAATAGTAGCTCCAGCTAGGCGCCGGATTGGAGGAGACGTGGCCACAGTGCCACAGCACCGTGTTGCCGGCCGCGACGCGCCAATTGGCTCGACTGCCAACGTCATTGTCACTAAGGGTGGCCAACTCCAGACGTGCTGTCGTCGATGATACAGCGAGCGGTCCAAACCAGGCCACGCACCGATACTCGCCCAGAGTCTCCGGCCGCACAATGACGCGCAGCCTGGATATGTGATTGTCGTGCGTTATGCTGGTTAGATTGTAATTGGCTTTGCCGCTCGACGCTTTTAGGTATTTGAAGGCGCGTGGCGCCTGGCCGCGACTGGAGGCGTAGCTCCATTCGAAGTGCTCCGGCGGCAAACTGGTCTCACACACGAACACCACCTCATCGCCAGGGGGCGCCACAGTCGATTCGGGTGCGCGCAGTATTCGCACGCCTGGCCCAGGCGATGGCGATTGCGAGGAAGAGGGCGACGAGTTGGCCTGTAAAACCGGAATTGCTGCAAGCAACGACGTCAGCAGCAGCGTCAAACTGAAGCGCGTCAGCAACATTTGATGGGCTGCTGCAAAAAAAGGGGTGAAAAACTAATTACACTGCCAAATTTGTGCAAACTTTACAATTACAAGCAGAAAAAAAGCAAAACAAAACTAAATGCGTATTTATGTATATTGGTTGTTTTGGGCAACAGGTGACGCGCATGCTTACCTGCTTGAGGTGATTTCGTTGCTTTTGTTCGGTTTCGGTTATCCACTTAAAACTAGCCGACGACGCGTTTGCGCAAAGCCTGAAGCTGGTTTCTTTTTTGTTAATTTTATATTTTATATTTTTTGCTCATTATATGCTTGTTAATTGTTAATCTTTTAGGTCACGAACATGTATATGCACTTAACAACTTGTACAAATAAACAACATTTTATTATTTGCCATCAAAATCGGATGCTGCAAATGCGACTGCGACGCCAGTTCAAGTGTACTAGTTCATTTAGCTAAACAAGAAATCTTTGACTGGTTCATTGGTTCATGTTTGCTTGTATGTATATGTGCATGAAGTGCATGTACCTATCATGTGTGTGTAGCAGAACCCCAGCTGAAAACCGTATGTTCTTTACCTACATCGAATTCGCTTGACAATTAATTTATAAATTGTTGCAACTTTTACCCATATTTCTTAGTAGTAACAATATATTACAATGAGGCCAAACGTTCCAGCACGCACGACAACAATATTAAGAATAAAATAAAAAATATCAAAATAGGTACATATATTAATTCCGAATAGACTTTCTAGAGAAAATCCACAGCTGCACAAACAGACGAAATAAGAACAGTACCGAAACCAAATAGTGTGTAGGACATTATAATCTTGATAAAAAATAATAGAAAACGTATTTTCACTAAAAACCTGAGGCTTAAAGCCAAAGCGAATTTTGTTTGTCAGAAAAATAGTTTTAGTGACTTTTAATGTTCTGTTTATTGTTAATTACAACTTAAAATTAGTTTTTAATTTAAGATTTGCTGTTTAAGACGCCTTAGGCAGGCGTCTTTTGTACTTTCGCTAATTCTGCCTTGAATTTAACAATAGTTTCTCGCGCCAGTTTTAATTTATCCTTTAGGGTTACGATTTCTCCCTTCACCTTTTGCTTCACATTTACAATGTTGTCCAGAGTTTTATCTTTTTTTTCTTCGACTGAAAGGATTTATTTGAATTAAGGATTGAAACATAAAGTTAGTATCTTGTACACTCACAATCTGTGTCATGGTTAAGTAAACCATTGGCACTTTGCTCCGATAGCAGCAGATAATGCTGCATTATCTGGGTGGGCTCTTGGAAAACGATTTCCTCGTATGCCTCTGAAACGAGGCCTTTTTTGGTGTCCATTGTCGTGGACGAGGTCAGCTCGCCGTCAACGACGGGCGATTGGAACAGCTTCAGAATGTGGTAGCAGGTAACCGGACGTTCGGACGGATCATTGAAGTAGATCTTGATGACAACTTCAAATTCACCCCAACCGGTTTCCGTAATTTCGTACGGGGGCTTGACCACAATGCGGTTCGGGTTCGCGTAGCTCTCGTGCAGTTTAAAGTGCACTTTCTTTACATAAATCGACATATCCTCGTCGTAATACGGCTTCAGATAAACCTGCCACTGGTGCGTGTGTCCGTCCTCTTCGCGCTTTTTGCCAAACGAGCGTGCTTTGTTGCCATAAACAATCGGCTTCACAATAGTCACGCCCTTTAGTCGACCGCCCGAGTCCGCACCAAAGTCAGCCATATTTTAATTTTTTTAAATTAATTTCTTGTATTATTTAGTTGTATTTGTTATTTATTGTTTATACGCTCGAAACCAAAACAGATGCTGCTTCTTCTATTTTTTTCCTCATGTATCGATAGAACTATTCGATAGGATTGGTGAAAATCAAAGTCTTATCGATATATTGATAGTATTGGTGGTTTTCTGCGGCCATCACCAATTGTTGAATTTCTCGACGCTATCGCGCTTTTTTCTCGACGCAAAATGTTTGTTTGCTTATAAAAAAGTAAATAAATTTGTTTAATTTGTTAGAAGAAGCCACCAATTGATATACCAACATGATGGCGCGCCGCGGTGGAAAGCGCATACGTATGGATGATCCGCCTCCGGCTCCAGAATACGACGAGCTGCACAGGTAAAACTGGGTGAAAAACAATACAAAACAACCAAATCATTTTAACGAGAAAAATGTTTAATAACAGCGATGCATTAAATGAAAGCACATCCGATGCCGACAGTCCGACCAAGCGAATGACGCGACTGCGAGCACGCGGAGGCGTTCGCGACAAGCCGCCAATCATTGATGACGACGAGGACGAGTTCTTTGCGCCCGTTTCACGCAAACGGAAGACGCCGCAAACACGGAAACCGCCAGCGGAGCGAAAGGAACGCATTGAACGGCCACGCAAGGAGCCGGTTGAGAAGGGCCATCACGAACGCATCGACAATGAGCGCGAAATTACAACGGACGAGAATAGCTTGTATTACATTGTGCGACACTCAAAGAATCCTATTGCGGTAAGTAGCTAATATAAATATAAAATTTTTTAATAAACCGATTATATTTGTCCCTACATTTCTATTTAAAAAATTTCAACTTAAACGTAGAGCATTGTTGACCAATGGATTGGACAGTACAAAGATAATCGGGAGACTGCGCTTGTCGCATTGATGCAGTTCTTCATAAACGCCAGCGGCTGCAAAGGTAAAATATCAGAGGATATACAATATCCAGTTGATCATACAGCCATCATTCGCCGCATGACGGAGGAATTTGATGAGGTAAGGCATATTTCGGGATATGTTAAAAAAAAAGAACATGCTCCAGCTTAAACATATTTATTATCTTTTAGGAAAGCGGCGAGTATCCATTAATAATGACAGGCACACAATGGAAGAAATTCAAAAATAACTTTTGTGATTTTGTGCAAACACTTGTCAAACAATGCCAGTATTCCATTATCTACGATCAGTTTTTGATGGACAACGTGATTTCACTGCTAACAGGATTGTCCGACTCCCAAGTGCGAGCCTTTCGTCACACTGCCACATTGGCAGCCATGAAACTGATGACTGCTCTGGTGGATGTTGCTCTGCTGGTGTCCAACAATTTCGAAAATGCAGCTAAACAATTTGAAGCCGAACGCGTCAAGGTTAGCACTGTGCCAGTGGATCCTTGAACAGCATCTATAGCATCTATAATGGAGAAAAGTTATTGCTATGATTTGTTGTCTAATTCAAAGAAACACTGAAATATTTTCTTTCCATATATTCTATATATTAAATTCTTATTTTGTAGTCTCGCGATCGACGTGCATCGGATCGCTTGGATTCCTTGATGACGAAACGATCTGAACTAGAGGAGAATATGGATGAGATCAAAAGCATGTTAACATACATGTTTAAGTCGGTATTCGTGCATCGCTACAGGGACACGCTGCCGGATATACGAGCCATTTGCATGGCTGAGATTGGCATCTGGATGGAAAATTATCCACAAAATTTCCTAGATGATTCCTATCTGAAATATATTGGCTGGACGTTGCACGATAAAATTGGGGAGGTGCGCCTACGCTGTCTGCAATCGCTGCTGCCGCTTTATGACAAGGACGAGCTTAAAGGCAAATTGGAGCTCTTCACATCCAAATTCAAAGATAGAATTGTGGCAATGACGCTGGACAAGGAATTCGAAGTGTCCGTACACGCTGTTAAGCTTGTTATCAGCATACTAAAGTAAGTTTGAAAGCATATATAAAATATATGCATATTTAATATTATTTTTTTTAGAATACATCCAGAGATATTGGCTGACAAGGATTGTGAAATTGTCTATGAACTGGTATATTCCTCTCATCGCGGCGTTGCCCAGGCAGCAGCAGAGTTTCTCAACGTGCGCTTATTCCATTTAACCGCCGACATGGAGGAAACAAAGACAAAACGCGGCAAACTGCGTCTCCCCAACACACCACTAATACGGGATCTGGTGCAATTCTTCATTGAATCAGAGCTGCACGAGCACGGCGCATATTTGGTCGATTCGTTTATAGATAGCAATGACATGGTGCGCGATTGGGAATGTATGACGGATCTGCTGCTGGAGGAACCCGGGCCGAATGAAGAAGTGCTCGACAACAAGCAGGAATCCACGCTCATCGAAATCATGGTGAGCAGCGTCAAGCAATCGGCGTCGGGCGAAGTGCCCGTGGGACGTGCCAGCAATCGCAAGTTTACACTTAGCTCCAAGGAGCTGAAGGCCATACAGGATGAAAAGGTCAAGCTGACAGAGCATTTCATTGTAACGCTGCCTGCGCTGCTCGAAAAGTACCAAGCGGACAGCGAAAAACTGGCCAATTTGCTGGCAGTGCCGCAATACTTTGACCTAAATCTATACACTACCAACCGCCAGGAGGGCAATCTGCAGGCGCTGCTCGAAAAGATCAGTCAGGTAATGTGTATGCACACCGGCCGCGACGTACTCGAGACCTGCGCCAAGACACTGGAATGCCTCTGCGCCGAGGGCAGCGCCTCCTACACCCGCTGCAACATTGCACGCTCTAACATCATCGAGAGTGCGGTTAACAAGTACAAGGATGTCATCGTCGAGTGGCGCAATCTAATTTTAGGTGAGTATTGATCTAATGTGTATAATTATTGATACAATTTTTACACCTGCTAGTGCAAGTAAATAATATTTAAATTTTGTAACGATCAGAATTACCTTCCTTAAGTAAAGCAGAGCAGAGGAGAGCTTAGATTGCCTTTTAATTCAATAATATTATTAAAAAATATTAATTATAACAATTGTTAATGTTTTCGATAATATGTTAAATTAATTGATTTCCGTTTCAATATTTATTACAATTCGGTTGTTTTTTACAGGCGAGGAGACACCAAACGAGGATGATATCTATAACATCACTATAACTCTTAAAGTTTTGTCCATTTTGTATTCGTCGCACAATTTGAATCCTTGGGATCTATTTAAGTCTCTGTTTCGTGACGTCGAGGAGGCCCAGTGCAAAGACAACGTTGAACGTTGCCTGCCCAATGAGGCTCTGGCCTATTGCATAGAAGCTTGTTACTTCTCCATCAGCTGGGGCCTCTACTACGTCGAGAACGATTGTGAGACGCTGAATGTTGCCCAGGTTGTTGCAGAGTTGCGCAGCAATTTGGACAGCTTTATGTCCGCCTGCTTTGAGCTAACACGTGACGGACCCACTGTGCAAATTCAAGAGGCTGTAAGTATGGACTGCTTTATATATAAATACATCTATGATTATAAAGATTGTAATGTTTTTCTATTCTCTGACAGGCCTACCAGTCTATCTGCGATCTGCTTATTATCTACTCTGATCAATTGGCGCGCAGCGAGAGCGAACATATACGCAGCTTGGAATACAAGTCGCGCATGGACGAACATCTCATACTGGACAACTTTGTGCAGCACTACGTGTTCTCGCTGAAACAGGTTGTTGTCCAGGATGAAACACGTATCGAGGAGCTGCACAAGAAACGAAATTTTCTGGCCTGCTATTGTAAGCTTATTGTATACAACATAATACCCACGATGCGAGCGGCGAGCATATTTAAGTACTATGTTAAGGTATGTTAATCCAAAAACGATTATGATTTTCGTATGAAACTTGCCCCTGTTTTATTTACAGTGCTATAATGAGTATGGTGACATTATCAAGGCGACCCTGGGCAAGGCTCGAGAAATCAACAAAGTCAACTTTGCAATGACGCTGCTGTTAAGTCTCATTACCGTATTTAAGAGTTTGCAGGAGCAAATCGATGATGGTATTGTGTCAAAGAGCTCCCAAGAGTTCATTGATCTAAAGGAGTTGGCTAAACGATTTGCGCTTACCTTTGGCTTCGATGCGCTCAAAAATCGAGACTCAGTTGCGGCCATACATCGAGGTGGTATCTACTTTGCTGCCAATAAGCAGCCCGATGATCCAGTGCGAGCACCGACGCGCATACTCTTTCTGGAGGTGCTCAATGAGTTTAACTATAAATTGCTGAAGCAGGATAAGAAGGTGATTATGGCCTTTCTGGATAAAGTTATACCTCCGGGGATGCCGTCCAGTCGAGCCGAGGAGTGGCAACCGTTGGTTCTCTATCGAAACTCTCTGCTGCACGGCGAGACAGATCAGGCCCCGGTGGCCACGCGTCGTGCATACACGCGGAAGCGCAAAGATCATGGTAAGAATTTGACAACGCAATTTTAGCCTCAATTTATATACATTTTGTTTCTGTTTTTAGATGAAGATGACGAAGAGGAGGAAGATGAAGAGGAGCACAATGATCCTGACTATCGAGGCTAAGATCCTCTAAGCAATTTAATAACATATTAGATTTATAATTCATTCACGTAGAATTAAGAATAACGTGTTTTGTGAGAAGTAAAGGGTGCGTACCACAAATTTAACTTTTTTTTGACTTAATTATTTAATTATTAATTTGTTGTATATATTGTGGGTCATTTTATATAAAGATGCACTACATAGTTATACTAGATCAAGTAACAGGCCAGTAACGTTTGCACCAATTTTTATTTAATGATATTGAAATTATAGTGTTGTTCTAAAGCCTGATTAATTCTCCCATTATTTCGAAGCAAATGCTTGTGTCGCGCTCCACATTTTTTGTATCAAAGGCCTTAAATTTAATGACCATCTTGTGTCGTCCACTCATAGGTAAGCCGATGAATTCGAACAGCATATCCACAGTAAACGGTTCATAAATCCATTTGGTCTGTAAGTGGGGGGACATATAAATAACGGATTAGTAGGTATTTAAAAAATAAGCCAACTTACACCAGGCTGAAAGCATTTGTCGCTGACTTTCGTATTTATTATATATTTTGTCCAATATTTGTACCAGTATTGTTCCCTATTATATAGAATTGGGCAGATGCTGGATATAGACATAGAAAATACTGTTGGCTGCCAGGTTCCACGATCAAAACGATATACTTGCATATCACCCTGAAATAAATGTGTTAGCCCATATCAATTGTGTGACACATATTAATCTGTAGCGAGTTTATTTAACTCAATAATATTACTTGAATACGATCGTTAGGTTCAGTATTCCATATTAATGTAACATTCCCTGAGACATGACACTTATCCTCAATTGACTTTATAGTTAACTCAGAATCATCGAAAAGTCCTTGCATGTTAAGTACGTTACTTGGTTGATTTGGACAAGTGGTGTACAATTCCTCCTCATTTTCGAGAAGGGCATAATATTTTAATGTTGTCGATTGCCCAACGAACAAAATTAGAAACAGCACTTGGAATAAAAACTTTTTCTGCAAGGACATCTTTTGGGATTCGCGTTTACTACTCGAATCAGCTTCGAATGGGTTTATGTGCATTACGATCGAACATTTTATACACTAGAATATTAGTTATATAACACATGCGGTACAAGATAATGATCTATTTGTTTTTAAGATCGTAATACTGGTAATTATAATAATTTGTATACCCTAAAACAAATGAAAATTAATAAAAAGTTTTTTTGTGCAAATGGTTCCAAGAATATATATACTTCTGCCTGTAAATATATTTTTGGTCTACATCAAAAGTCGATTTAGCCCTATCCGTCTGAGTGTCTGAGTGTCTGTATGAATGTATGTTTTTTTGTTGTATATATGTGTGTGTATCAGTTATTTGTGTATGTACGTATTGAAATGTTTGCAACAAAAGTTCACAGCTGGGTTCAGGGTATCCTATCGTCGGGTGCTCTCGATTAGAGCTGTTGAAAATAAGATTGTATAGATTAAAACTAAACACTGCGCATCATCAGATTAGCGCCCACGTAGCATGCTCGGGTAATATTAAATATACTCTAAACTATCTGAACTAAAGCAGTAAAATGTGTATCCATTACACTTTAATCAATTCCCCATTAATTACATTTATTAAGCCCTAAACCCATTGAAAATTGGTAAAGAAAGTATAACGGTTTTGTGTTAATGTATATAACAGGCGGAATGAAGCATCTCCCCCCTTAAAGTATATACAATCTTGATCAGGACTGTTGCGACCCTCATTGTATTTGAATTAAGATTTGAATTATAACCGACAAACCAAAAGTGCGTTTCCGCCCTGAACCCATGGTCAGGCTTGCCATCTAACTCTAATATTTTATGTTACATATCAATATTAATCGATAGAATAAGATATAGATATATTTGTATCGATAAATGACAGTTGCGGAGTTGTATTGGAAATCTAGCCGTCACCGCACTGTTTAATAAACGCTAAGCTCACTGTTCTTATTAAAAATACAAATTTGAACGACCTAATTTGTGGAAAAGTGTTCCGCTATATTAACGTGTAGTCAACACGCGTGCTTGACACGTAACAAGGACCAACAGCTGAGTCGATTTACCATGTCCGTCTGATGAACGCGTTGATTTCACAAACTACAAGAGGTAGAAAGCAGATCTTGAGCTCTTTTAGTTCGTATGTATATACCATACGCAGATTAAGTTTATTTAAAATGATCGAAATTCTTTTCCGTTTTTTTATTATCGATATTTATCATTTTTTAACCCTGTTTTTTTGGGCATAACACAGATTTTAATACGTCCGGATTTTGGACAGCTCGTCTCAATCACCCCAAATATCAATAAAACCAAAAAACCCGCAAATAAAATACTCCAGACAAATTGCTAATTTATTTGCCCATAACGATCATACATTTAGTTTAGAAGAAAATCAAGAATTAAGAATTTCTATAGTTGGGCCCAAGTACAGCTACCGACTAAACTGCGTGCGGTGTGCATTTGTGTGTTTATAAAGACAGATCGCAGGATATCTTCTAGTCGAGCGGATGAAGCTCATTATTGTATGTATGCGTGTGTGTGATTTACAGTGTACGATTATATATGATGTATGTATATTTTGGATATTCTAAAGCCTGATTAATTCTCCCACTATCTCGATGCAAATGCTTGTTTCGCGCTCCACATTTTTTGTATCAAAGGCCTTAAATTTAATGA
>SCDS01000533.1:721-41736 GCA_004149465.1 Drosophila nigromelanica
TGAGTTGTAAATAAAAAAGTTTGACTTGGCTATGGAATATTTTGACAAGTCAACAATCGAACCAGACTTTTTAAACTTTTTAAAACATTTAGATTTAATGTTTTTTAAGTTTGCTAGTCTACGATTAAACTAGGGAGGCTTATGAGAATCAGGGAAAGGGATGTATTTGGGAATACACACATCACAAAGTGAGTCCAATGTTTTATAAAAGAAATTAATAGCCTTATCTATATCGACCGCGTTATATAAAAAGCAATGTAAAGTTTCCTGTATGTATGATTGCAAACGGGTTGAAAGACAGATAGCATGGTTCAGGGTATCTCCTAGTCGGGCGGCGCCGACTAGAGCCTTCTCACTTGTTATGTTTATTTTGACAAAAACTTACTAAATTTAAATCATTTTTACAAATTTTTACAATATTTTTACTAGTCGGGACCGCCCGACTAGTAGATACCCTGACCCCAGCATTTAACACATGCACACAAACTCTCGGTACTTGATGAGGTTATTCAAATTTAAACAAAAAATTAATAATTAATTATCAACGAAAAATGAAAGAAATAAAAGGACTCCAACCGCCGACCCTTGAGCTTCCGCTGCACAGATTTTACCGACTGCAACACTACCATTTAATTCACTTATGATATAACACAATATAACCATCTTAAAAAAATGTTCAAGGACACGCTGAACATAATTCTGCATTTGTCATAAAGACAATAAATATTAATAATTATTATTGATAATTAAAAAAGAAAAGATAAATTCCACAACCCGGACTCGAACCGCCGACCTTTCAGCTAATGCGGCACAATTGTTATCAGCTGCGCCACACTTTCATTTGGTTTTGTTGTGTACAAATTTAACTTAGCTATGCAAAAAAATCCAAGAAAAACGCCAGACAACATTCTGCATTTGAACACAGAAATTGCGCTCGACCCACACTACTGAGATTCTTGATTTGCTCGTAAACTAAATGTATGATCGTTATGAAATTATCAGGACTTAACAAGAGCATCAATATGCATTTACGAACCAATTCGTAAGTCTGTAGTATTTGATTTGTGTTTTTTTGGGTTATATCGATATTTGGGGCGATGTTCTAAAACGTAAACTATTAACTTATTAATTCGTATGCTTTACGCGAAAACTAAAACAAATAATGGATCTTTTGAAATAAACTTGATCTGCGTATGGTATATACGAACCGAATGAGTTCAAGATCAGCTTTCTACGCGTTCATACAGACAGACGGACATGGCTAAATCGACTAGGCTATCGCTTCCTTCTGCCAGTTACATACATTTGCACAAAACCATTATACCAATGGGTCCAGGGTATAATGAGGGTGCAATTTCTCAGTTCAAGTTTTGGCGTTCTTGTCGTTAGTTTGTTTTAACCAAGTTAAGTTAATACAAAGTTTCTAAAAATAATGTCGTTTCGTACTTGAAATCAAGCCGGTTCGAAGATTAAATAAATTCCATATTATCGCAATTTAAGTATGGTTTCCGAATAATTTAGGCCGACTAGGGATAAAAACGTACTAAAATTGAGTATTTCGGGATTGAAAAAAACGTACTTGATTTGAGTACTTTGTACAAGGTTTAAGAAAATACGAATTTTCACTTCGTTTTCTACTTTTAAGTACGGATTTGATTTTTATTTTCAGTGCTGAGATCAGATCAAGCTTGTTTCAAAAGATCGATAACTTATACCGTTTTTCTACAATCGATAACAATCTACAAACTTATTTTTAAAATTTTTTTTTTTAACTTTTTTCAAATATGTAAGATATAGGATGCCAAGCTTTTTTTTATATAGTAGACAAGCCAACTGGATCTCGGAGCGTCATCCCGACTACCCTGGCTTGTCGCCGCAGAGCATTTGCGCCACTTTAAGTACATAGCGTAATTGAACGGGACTTTCTTATGTGAGGCCATGGTTACCAATATTTGTTGGCTATGTTGTGGAACTGTTCTCTCAAGTAGCCAAGGGCATAATATCTCCTCCGGGAAGGAGGGTATCCGTCGTGTATGTCTGGTTAGGACATCCGCTATGCTGGCACTCAAATTAGGCTTATGACGGACTGCTCTGCCATCGACTTTGTTGTTGTCGCTGTTATGGGTTTCAAAGCTGCTTGGCTATGCTGTATATAACTATGCTGTATGAGTGCTGAGTTGACCAATTGTTGCAGGTTTCCTGTCAATAGATCCTAGAGGCATGCCTCTGCTGACGAAACTGGTGAGAGTCGAGGTATCAGGTGTTGACGTCACGACCCTGCCTTTGAGCAATTTGTCGATCAGACTCACAAGTCGGTTTTCGAATCTCGGAACAACATTGTACGAGGTTTCTTCTATGTAAAGAAAGGCTAATAGGGTCAAGTCTATGCTATGTAGGGATTTCTCTATAGTTGCTTTCCAATATGCACGTTGGGAGTCTGATAGATTTTCTTAGATGTAGGCTGATGAGACGCTGATAGGTCTTCACCATGAAGAACACGGACTTATTGATCTGAAATCTTTTGACTGTTATTTATTTCGGCAACCGGAATCAGTTTTTGCAAATGCGTATCCTCATTTTTTCCAACCATCTATTTGCTAAGTTCTTTCAGTCAACTTATGCCTCTGTCTTCTCTACTAATATGTCTTATCCTTATAATCTTGTTTCTTCAAATTCTATCATTTCCCATACCCATCTTCTTTCTGCTATTAATTCATTAAAAACGTCTTACTCTCCTGGGCCTGTTCAAAGAGTAAAGTGCTTCCCTTCTTCGCCCATTGCTGAAGCTTTTTAATCTATCCCTTGAATCTGCTGTTTTTCCGTCCCTTTGGAAAGAATCGTTTATCATTCCTCTCTATCATTCCTCTCCACAAAAAAGTTCTGATATATCAAATTATAGAGGAATTGCTAAACTATCTGAAATCCCTAAATCATTTTTAGAAATAATTACTTCAATTCTGCAGAATCAATGCAAATCGATTGTTTTCTCTTCTCAATATGGGTTTGTTAAGAGTCGGTCAACTTTGACCAACTTGCTTGAATTTACCTCGCTGATACATGATGCTTTTCTAACGGAAAAGCAAACATTTGACTCTGAAGATGTGAAACTTATTTATTCCTACACCGATTCCGATGCGTCACACTCGTATGCAAGATGTTTACAACTCTATGCAACTCTGGTGTTTGATCAATCAGCACCCAAATTGTTCAATTGCCTTCCTTCCCCATCGTACTCCAGCATAAGTTTAAGTTGATTATTTAGGTAGACTAAACTTCTCTGTGTCCTTTAAACCCACTAGAAACTATTACCCCTTATTCCTGCCTACATGCAAGACCGACTACGCTTTGCAAGATTCTTTTCGTGTCTTATGCCTACAATACAATAGACTGTACCACGTGTTCTCCTCAGAACTCCCTCTTCCCCTATAAAATCATCGGTTTCAGCATACCTTCGGGAAATCACTGATCGCCCTCAGCTATGAGTAGGGTCATAGCTTGCCAGACGGCCTGAAAGACTCCCCCTCGGGCTAATGATATTCCATCTCTATCTCTTTCCTTATTTTTGCAAATCTATGTAACAGGCAGAAGGAAGAATTTCCGACCCCATAAAGTATGCATATATATACTTAATCAGGGTCAACAGCCGAGCTTATCTAGCCATTGTCTGTCCGTCCGTCTGGATGGACGCGTCGATCTCGGAAGCACACGCCAAGTAGCAGAAAACAGCAAGTAGTGCAACCACAAGCAGTGTTATAATAAGCAGTGCAATCACAAGCAGTGCAATTGCAAGCGGTCCATGCATGCGCATACAGTGTGTGTGTGACGACAATTCGCAGTTGGGTTAATATGAACAAAATTGAGAACAGTGCCATGATGCCAAATATGGAACGAACAACAAAAGCAAACTCTGAACAAATATGTGAGAAGGCTTTAGTTGGGAACGCCCGACTACGAGATACCCTGAACCCGCCTGCGTACGTACACATGCATGTACTGATTGCGCTTGCTGCTACTTGGCTTGTGAAATTTGTTAATTTTTACCATACGTTTTCTTTGTTTCTAACCCGATCTTGATAAACTTTTTAAAATATTCATTTCAACTAAAGTGAGGTTATTGTAGATTTTTATTGATTTTAAGAAAAGAGTCTAAATTCTCTTATAGCTCTTTTAGTTTGCGAGGTGGAAGCGTACAGACGGACAGACAGACAGACGCATGTGTCTAGATCGACTCGTTAACCCTGATCAAGAATATATGTATTTACTTTATGCGGTCTAGATGCTTTCTTCAGTCCGTTATATATTTGCACAAAACCAATTTACCCCTTTACCCATTTTCCATAGGTCCAGGGTATACAAACAAAGATGAACTAATTACGTTTATTTCTATGTCGATTTGTATTTTGTGCCAATAACAATTTGTTTGCCATATAATTTGCTGAACTGAGCCATTTCAATTCAACAAACGAGCGCAAATAATCAAAACTGACGATACTTCCGAATCAGAATCAGAATCAGAGTCCTTATGGCCTTTGTCAATAGCTTTTTCTGTGCTCAACAAAACAGCAAACAAATGAGCTGTTTGTCTGTGCGAATGTGCGTAAATTGGAAGGTGGCTCAACTGCGTCAAGTGGGTGTTAAGTGGGTTGTGGCCAACAATGACTGCCGGGCGCAAAGAGGCCCCTTCAATATTGCGGAAGATTTACATAGTAAATTATACAAAGTACATGTTTTCAAACACAAACTGGTAAACGTCAACTAATGCATTCCAAAACAAAAATCTGTTTTTAAGGATGAATTCTGAAATGAAATATTTTGTAACTCTCGCTTAATGTATGGGCAACTCACGTTTACAATATAATAACAGCTTGAAACCGTCGAGACTGTTCAAATTGAATGTAAACTGGGGAAGATAACTAATTTTATCGAATTACCACGGCTGTAGTGGGTGCATCCACAATTTTAATATACACAATATACTTTTTTTGCTTCGTAAGCAAACATAAAATTGAGTTGAGCTTTAAAATAACAAATATGCTTTACGAAAGCACACGCATCTATTTAGATTGCATGTTGAATCATTTTACTTACCACATACCGACTAATTACACGCTTCAAATTGCAATTTCAGTTTTTGGATTGCTTTGTGCGATTTGGCGATAAGCTGAACCCCGAACGAAAGCAACTCGATTTATGCATTGGAAACGAGGCTCTACAAACAATTATTCTGATAAATGTGATTGATTAGTTTAGTAGATTGACCCGTTTTTGCAACAGTTTTTGTCCGGGAAGCGGAATGTCCTGTCTCACTCCTCGCTCAGATACAATTTGGAATCAATGCAATAATTAGATGTTCATTGACGAGCTAAATGGAGTGTGCGCAATTTCAATCAACGGGCTTTGCTGTTGTTCTTGTTCTTGTTGTTGTTGTTGTTTTTGTTGTTGTTGTTGTTAGCGAAGGAATAAATATTCCAACGTTTCGAGTATCTGAAATCTACTTAACCAAATTGATGACAATGCGATAAGTCAGACGGCGAGCTAAGCCGCTTAAATGCTTATAAACTGCCATCGGAACCAACAAAAAATATGATTCCCTATTAAACCCAGCGCCGACTCGGGCCCAGTAAATTTGGCTGGCTATGCGGATTGTGCACACATACGCATATATATACATATATGTACATATGCTGGCAAACTGCCGGATGGTTTGGCCTGCATAGGAGCATAAATTGTTGTCCTACCAAGTCACATTAAATTCAGTAACGGCACGTAACGCGATTTGGAGTTCCCATCCTTTGGCCACATTTACTCCCTGGCCGCAGCTCCAGGTAGCGAACAGAGACAGACAGAGAAAGAGAAAGAGAGAGGGAGATAGAGATGTATCATACATTCGTTTGTGCCATAAATAAGCAGAAGCATGCACTCTCTTGCCATAATTGGCAATTTGCGTTCGCTTCTCAGTATTCGTTAGTTTTCGACTAATAGAATTTGCCCCGCTTCCCCTTTACGACATCTGTGATTCATTGCGTGCCTTTCACCTCTGACCGCTGATTACACAGGCAAGCTTATTAGCAGTTACTAAAATTGTCACACATTTTTTCGAGGGCACTTACTTATTCGACTGCAATTCTCGTCTAACGCATTTAAACCATTTGTCAAAATATAAGAATATGAATATATCAAAGTAAAACAAGTGAGAAGGCTCTAGTCGGGGCCGCCCGACTAGGAGATACCCTGAACCCTGCTATCTGTCTTCATAAACATTTCACCCCGTTTGCAATCATTCATACATATACAAACTCACACACACACACACACAAATACATGCCGCGCACACTTTACTCGGTAGCTGCGCTTGCCCCCACTATAGAAACCAAATCCTTATTTTCTTCTAAATTAAGCGTATGATCGTTATGAAATTTTCGGAACTTATTAGGATCATAGAAATGTATGTACAAACCAATTTGCAGGTCTGTAGTATTTGATTTGCGATTGCGATTTTTATGGTTTTGTCGGTATTGGGGGCGATTGGGGGAGGTATCCAAAATCCGAAGATATTAAAATCTGCGTCTGGCTTACACAAATAGAACGCACTTAATTTGTTGCCTCTAGATCTTATAGTCTCTGAGATATTGTAAGAAAAAGAAAGGTTGTTATCGATTTTTATCGATATTAATAAAACGGAGCAAGTTATCGAGAAAAAAATGATAAACTTGTTCTGCGTATGATACAGTTTTCTAGCTTTAGTAGTTTCCGAGATCCTTGCGTTCATACAGACGGACAGACAGACTGACATGGCTAAATCAACTCAGCTCGTCGTGCTGATCAAGAATATATATACTTTATGGGGTCGGAGATGGCTCCTTCTACCTGTTACATACATTTTAACAAAACCATTATACCCTTTTTACCCATTTTACAATACAAAAAATCTTTATTTTTAAAATATAATAATAATTATACTATGACCAAGTACACCTGACCGCAATTTTCTTATGTGTTTGCTTGTGCAAAATATATGTATTTGATTTAAGATCTAACGAATGTATTTCTAGCCATACATATTTTCTTTATGGGTTAATAAACTACTGGTACGAGTTTTCAAACCGAGAGTGTCCGACTGGGATATGCATCTTTTGCTTCAGTCCCTGACTATGGAACCTAACCCTGGAAAAGTTGATCTGTTTATTGTCCGATTGGTTATATATATAGGGCATAAAGATAATATTCAAATGTGTACACGCACCATAACGTCAGGATTATGCGCCGGTTGGGTAGTGCGAAAATTTGGGACATGATATTGGCGGTTGTTTGCTTCACGGATATGATGATGCTGTTGATTTCGGCAAGCAAATATTTTGTTTTGTTGGACTGACTAATAGGAGCAGCAGGATAGAGAGTCAGAAAGTAGCGGGTTCGGAAACAGGAGAAGCATCATTCGGGTCGCCATTCTCGTAGCCACCAGGTGGAAAATGCCAGCTGCAAACTATGCAAATGCCGCTGCTTCTATTCTTTTAAGCATTCAAAACTGAGTGTTTGCTAGGTTACCCCCTGGACCTGGTCCCTTTCCCCAGCCTTCATTTGGGTCGTGAGCGAGTGGTTGCAGGTTTATTTGCATGCAAGGGTTTCGTTTTTAGCGGCTCCAAACGAGCTCAGTGGGTTAAATGGGAGCGCCGTTCGCCATTTCACTAATGCAAATGCAAATGGGCTAGGCGCGCTAGCGTCCACAACAAATGTGGCCGCAATCCAAACAAACCGGTTAAGCTCACAAAAAATAGTTTTCATTCAAAGAATTTCGCATAAAGGACCTTCGCAGCTTATCATCCTCGCTGACAACATTTTGCAGCCTGCTTCGGTCCCGTGCCTGCCACGTGCAGATTTAGTGCTTCATTTTCACCAGCAAGTCCAACTTGATAGATACAGTGATATGTTACGAAAAGTACAAGGTACATTTTTGACACAGGGCGACTAGAAGATACTTGATTCCAGCCGAGAGCTAAATACATAAAATATATCATCATTTGATTTATGCATTTAAAATGGCTCCGAAGCATTTTGAGTAATGTTTAATTTATTGTAGCAATTCTGCAACTTTTGGTATATGGCTCATATCTTGGTTAATGCGTTATTGGAAGATATTCCTTGTGTTTAGTGACCTACTCCTATAACTACCATACAAGACCTTCGAGATTTTTTATAGCCTGAACCCATTGAAAATGGATCCAAGAACACGCTAGACAAAATTCTGCATTGGTATGATGTATGTGTGCACATGAACACAAATTGCTTCTGCTTGGCCCCCACTACGGAAAATGGATTCTTGATTTGCTCATTAACTAATGTATGATCGTGATGAAATTTGCCGGACTTTGAAAGACCATCAAAATGTATGTACAAACCAATTTGCAAAACTGTAGTATTTGTTTTGTGGTTTTTTTTTGATTATACCGATATTTGGTGCGAGTGGGGGAAATATTTAAAATCTGCGTATCGACAATTTCGAGCTTAAATTAGTAGTAAATTAGGCTAGCTATCCTAATGAGTCTTGGCATACATCTGTCTATCTATATAATTAACTTAGCCTGATCGGACCACTAAATCATAAAGCTCCAATCGAACACAACTCAAATTGTTTGTTTTTAAAGATTTTTTGATCTAATTACACACTTAATAAAACGGTCGGATTTTAGCTTTATATCTACACAAGTCAAATATCTAACGCGTGCCCATTTCAACGCAATGGCAACAAAGCCGGATAACGGAACTGCTCATTGCGCAACCTTTAAATCTCTCAATCGTGGTGCACACACATACATACATACATATGTACGTATATTTTGTCAACCGTTACATTTTAAACTCTCTTAATTGAGTGGCGATTTTGTGCGCATCGAAAACTCATACCCTTAATATAAGTGTTAATTGTATTGTTTATTATAAATGTAATAAGTGAAACATAATTTTGAGTAAATTACAATAATAATAGATTAAATTCAGTACAATAAGTGTGTTGTGCATTTGCTTAGCCGCAGTAGACTGCTGCGTTTGGTAAATTATAAATACGACTTTTTAAATATAATATATTTATTATACATACGTACATATATGTTGATACATATACATATGTATCTATATAGATGTTTTATTTTTACACTCGTTCACGAAGTGAAACTAGTGTATTGGGTTTGTGCAATGTCCGTCATGCTGTCCGTCTGTCTGGATGAACGCAACTTTTTTCGGCGCTATTGAAGATAGAGACTTGAAACTTTGGATATATACTTGTAGTTATCCTCTTCAGGCAAAGATTTTTGTGCCACGCCCACTAGGAGGCTGGCAATTCGATAACATGTCGATACACCTCAAATCGCAAATCGATAAAAGGTGAATATTTCCCACAATTAAAGGTGAATATTTCCCACAATTTGTAAGATCGATTCTCCAAATTTGGTATGTAGATAGACCTCCCCCACAGATTGCACCTTGGATATCCCGGCCACGCCCACTAGAACGCCCCCCAGAGCCCCCGCCCTAAGAAATTGGAAATGCCTATATCTCCCACAGTTTTTGAGCTAGAGTCAACAAATTTGGGATATATGTATATTACTGGGAAGCTCCCGCAGAAGTTAAAGAAAAAATTTTCGGTAACCCTCCCACTCCCGCCCCACAAACCGCAAAAATGTATATCTCGCACAAAGGTAAATAACTAGTCACCTCCTTTAAAGATCGGTAACAAAATTGTCCGGCCACGCCCACTCCCGCCCCGCAAATAAAAAAACCTATATCTCGTACAGTTTTAAAGCCAGAGTTTGGTATGTAGATAGCTGGAGACCTCCTCTGGAAATTTCGACCGTGACATTCTGGCCACGCCCACTAGAAAGCCCCCTAACGCCCCGCGCTTTACAATCGGATATGCCTATATCTCTCACAGCCCCCTTTCCCCACCCGCGCCAAATCCCACCCCCGCAAATCGCAAAAATCGAAAGCTCTCAGTTTTAATGCTAAAGTCGCCCAGGAAGAACTTGAACGAGTATAATGCAGTCGGTAACGCCCGACTGCAGCCTTCTTACTTGTTTAATTATGTTTTCACACATCCAAATGTATGTTTATCGATATCGCGAATTAGGAATTAACATTCCCCGTTCAAAAAGACAAAAAGAGTCCGCTGTGATAGAATATAGGATAGCTGAACAAGAAGTGAACACTCTGCGTAGATCATCACGCTGAGAAAGATTAGAAACAAGAGAACACGAACAATTAGTAGACAGATTATGTAGGACAGCGCGTAGACAAAAATGTGAAATTAGAAATAATGAACAAATGATGAACACCATAGAAGACAAAGACGGACAAATATAGATTTCACACCACAAGAACAAACAGGGCGACGTGCAGGCAAAATTTAGTTGCCCGACGAGCTAAAAAACTTCCCCATCGGGTCAGTGATTTTCCAGCTCTCTCTCTTTATTTATTCTTATCTATCAAATACTAATTATTGTTATTATTAAGATTGTTCTTTCGCTTGTCCCGAAAACGTTTTTTATAATTTAAATTAGATTTAAATTTATTAATGTATTCTTACTACTAACGTCTTCCTATCCATTTAGCTGTGACCAGGGCATAGCTGGCTGGACAGGCAAATCCATCATGTTGGTGATGTTATTATCAATGTTTATAATTCTGTTAGGCTTTTAGCATTTGTATATAGCTTGTCTTCAAACTCTGCACCTTTGTTGACACTCGTTTTGACGACTTTCTATATAAATAAATAAAGAACAAACAGGGCGACGCGCAGGCAAAATGTAGAAGTTCGGAGCACCGAACAGCGCCAAAATAAGCAGTAGAGCACAGACAAGAAATGAGATTGCTTTAGTCGGGACTAAAAGATACCCTGAACGCAGCATTTAACACATACAATTAAAAAAAGAAAGATTCCGCACCGTTGGTCCTTACTTGGTCCAAACCTTACCGACTGCACCACACTACCATTTAACTTGCTTAAGATAAAACATAACTTAACCATCGCAAAAACAAGTGAGATTGCTCTAGTCGGGACGCCCGACTAGGAGATACTCTAAACTCAGCATTTAACAAATACACACAAACTCTCGGCACTTGGTTAAGGTTAGGTGGTTAAAAATTTAAAAAAAAAATTGAATAAATAATTATCAACGGAAAAAGAAAGATTCCACATCGGGGCTCGAACCGCCGACAGTTCAGCTACGTGCACAATTCTTATCGACTGCACCACATTACCACTTAAGTCACTCGTGATATGATATGATATAACATAACTCAATCATCGTAAAAAAAATTTCAAGGAAAACGCTAGACAAAATTCGGAATTTTTCATAATAACCATAAATATTTACAATAATTATTGATAATTAAAAAAAGAAAAGATGAATTCTACAGAGTCTCAAACGTGGACTCGAACCACCGATCCTTCGGTTTCAGCTGCATAACTTTTACCGGCGACCACACATCCATCTGATTTTATTGTGATAAAATTCAATTTAACCATTGCAAAAAAAAAAATCCGAGAACAACGCTAGACAAAACTCCACATTTGTATGTGTGTGTGCACATGAACACAGAAATTGCTTGCGCTTCAGCCAATGAGCTGCGCTTGGCCCCCACTACTGATAAGATATCCTTGATTTGATCGTAAACTAAATGTTGTATGATCGTGATGAAATTTTCGGGTGTACATAATGTACTTACATATGAAACTCTGTAGTATTTAATTTGAGTTTATTTTTTTATTTTAGCGATAATTGGGGCGATTAGGGAAAGGTATTAAAAACCCGAAATATTTAAAGTTATGCTAATAAAACGGGGTCAAAAAAGCGATAAATATCGATAGTAAGAAAACAGAAGGGGTTATCGATATTTTAAAACAAATTTTATCTGTGTATGGTATATACAAACCGAATGAGTCCAAGATCACCTTTTTAGCTTTTAGTCTCTGAAATCTACACGTTCATACAGACAGACGGACATGGACAAATCGACTCAGGTGATCAAGAATATACATAGTTTATAGCGTCGGAAATTCTTCCTTCTGCACGTTACATACATTCGCACAAAACCCATTTACCCATTTTCAATGCGTTCAGGGTATAAAAAGGGAAATAATCCGTAATTCGGAGCGTCGATGTGACTTCATTTCGACAGGCAAAATTAGCACACTCGCACAGAAACTTCGACTGTGACGTCGCGCATTGAAAAAATTTGCAACCTTCAGATTTTCATGCATAAAAAGGGGAAGCGCACACACTGTTCTGGTGCATCGAGGCAAAAATAGCCTTATTTATGGAACTCATAAAATGCTTATACAAATCATATTTTAATAAATAGTTTACATTGAAACTCAGTGTACAGAAAGGAAACATATTTCCTTATATATCGATATATTGATTTATCAATTTTTTGTAGAGATTTTGGGATCTATGTAAAAAGCGCTAAGGAAGATTGAAATAACCTATTCGGGGAAAGGGTGTTCTTGTGGCTCGAAAATCAAAAATTATAAAAATTGGCCGGCCTGCTGCAAGTAGAAACCAAGATCAAGAAGAAGAAACGTATGTTTGTGACTTTGCACAGCACAGCAACACAAGATAGGCCCATAGTCAATTGAAAAATGGTGTTTTCATTTTGTGTTTGCAACCGCATCGTTCTCGCGAACTACTCTGAGTAAATGAGCGTGATCCACATTTTTCCTCATTGTTGTTTATTACTCTATGGCATAAAATTCCGCCGGCTCTGTTACTTAACAGTAGCCTCCTAGCATAGAATTACAAGGCGATATATGTACCTTCGGTTAACGCTCGACCAAAGGCTAACTTTCAAAGAGCATATAACCCCGACGGTTGGAACGTGCAGAGCCAAGTAACGGAAGCTCTTACTGTTGCTCAACGGAAATAGCAACAGCGCGCTACATCGGGTCGTTCATATAGCCACGGTTAAGGACCAAATCGCTGCTAAACAAACAAACGACAAAAACCGTCGGACCTACCCCTTGGCCCATTAAGTAACACGTGTTATTTTTATTCTTATTTTTATTACTCAATGGACTTTCCTTAAGGTTATGTTATGTTATGTATGGAAACTGAATTTTTATTTATCTTCTAAGCTAAAAGTAAGGTGTTTATGAAATTTGTAGGACAAGAAATTCAAATCTATGTATGTAGTAATATTCTGTAGTATTTGAATGAGGTTTTTTTTATTATGGCGCTGAGTGGCGAAAAGCTTTTGAATTGATAAGCTTAATTTATTATTGTTTTTATTCTGCACATAAAGATCGCTGAGCTGGTTGGTTTCTAAATTTGGCCGTTAGGTGGCGATATTTATTAAGATACAGTCTAATATCGATAAATCGAAAACCTCAATAATTCGTAACAAACTTCTGGTTCGCTGAAAAAAAAAACCTCGTTAATTCGTATTTTATATGCAAATCAATTAACATAAATTCTCTAATAAATCGTAAGTCATTTTCGAAATCTCTTTTAACTCATAATACAAAACTACCGTTAACTTTATAGACAATTTATATTTTTTCAGAGTTTTTAAAAAATAATATAAATATATTTTGAAAAAATTAAGGATATGTACACTGAATTCAGGACTTTCCTCCCCTCCTTATGTTAGCCTAATGATAATAACAGTGATGAAAAAGGGGAATGTAACATAGCAGCAGCTTTAACAGCAGCTGCAGCATAACTAACAGTACTGACAATAACAGCTGCTGCAAACAACAGCAGAAACTATAAAATATGTATGTAAGTTATAAACAGAGTTCTAAGCGTTGGCAAGCCCAACAGCATCATGTTAGCACGGAGCTCGGAGCATAACAGCAGTAACTAACTAACAGCACTGTTAAAACCCGCTACAGAACTGAAAATTTGCAGCTTTAACAGTGCTTTGCTCTGAAAAAGACGCAGATTGAGTAACAGTGTTTAAATATAAAACTGTGGATATGAAAAGAGCATAACCCATAACAGCAGCAGTAGCTGTACCAAAGGTAACATTTGGGAAATGTCCCAAAACTGGTCATTTTTTTTAGATCTCATCATATTAATATTTGTACCATTAATTCTTTTATGCCTTTTGGCAGCAGTATTCAATATAAAGTATTTACGTATTCTCCACTAAACAACTATTGTCAGGATTAGTTTGTTTAACTGCGATGATAATTTTTCGTTAAAAATCTTAGCAATTTTTAAAGCCAAACAAAAAAGGTTGATATAGGATGATGATAATAACAAAAACAAAGTAACTGTTAACAGCTCAGCATTATTTTAAAATTAATGCTGCCTTAACAGTGCGATTACCCCTGACGTGCATTCGCTGTGAACAAGGAAAGCCATTTTCGGAGTCGCGGCGAATTTGAGACGTCCTGCAAAAGCTTCCTTTGCGTATTGTTGGCTGTCGGCTGCCGGTTTTTTCTCTGCCTAGTTGCCGTTTCAATTGGCGGTGGGTGCCAAGGCTACCAGTACCCTAACGGGATTCCGGCGGTTCGGAAGTGCACCACGTGCCTAACGGTTTATCAAGTGACGCGGCCAGATATTCCCTTTTCGTCGCGAGTATTCGAAAGCGTAATAAAAATCAAGTTGGGGCAGACCATAGTGCGAACAAATTTAAATTCAATTGCAAATTATTACTCAGAGCTGAGAACAAAAACTGTGAAAACTGAAAAGTTTGCGGTATTGAGCGTAATTCAAGGAACTACTTTGTACCCGAGGGGCAGTAACAAGAGGCACTTAAAAATTCATGAGCTCTCGTCAATGGCCGATTGTAGCAGCCGTCATCTCTGACAAACCGTCAATGTTCGCGTAAACAAAAACAACTTGTGTCAAACATCGACGACCTCCTCTGCAGTTGTCAATTGAGAACATTATGCAGAAATTTGTACAAACTGAGTGCGTGAACATGCGACTGCAATTAGCGCTTAAATATTGATAGATGTTGATTGAGCCCATGAGGACGACTGACAGTTGGCGTTTTTCTGATAAATCAACTACCTTGTATTTCCCCATTTTTCGAGCGAATGCAATGCGCTCTTCAATTCACGAAATATAGTTGTGTTGTGCCCAAAATGTGTGTGAGGGCTCCCACACTGAATTGCGTTACTTGTGTGGGCTCTACGTACGCATTTTAAAGTGTCTAAGAAGTGAAAATTACGCGCAAATTGCCGAGCAAATTTCTATGCTTTTGCTTCCGGAAGTATGTGCTGCCGTATTCTCGATTGCCACAACGGACAAACAAAAAACCATATTTTCTGCAATAGCCATTATAACTAAACCACTGCTATGGACTCCGACATAGGCTTGTGCACGCGGCTCGTCTTAGAGCTACCTCCTGATTATCCTTAGAACTGATACTTTCTGGTACGCAATGCGTCCCGTTAAATGAGGAGACGGGGATGTTCTTTCGGATTATTCTAGTCGGCTGTGAGTAATGGATAAATATATAATGGACGCTAAAATATTTAAATTGTTCTTCTAAGATGACTTTTGTATTTTTGTAGGCTTTTTTCATTAAAAGATTATTTTTGTAGCCAGCTTATGTGATCAAAATATATAAAATATAGAACGTCACACACATATTTAAAATTTAAATTGGCACTAATAAATGTTGATTCATTTTAATTTAATTACATAGTTTCAGTTTCAATTGCAATGATTTAAAATGAAATATTGTTATCCAGTAAAGTTATTTAAAATGAAAAAAGCAGTACTCTTGCACACAATAATTTAATAAATAAATAAATTAATATTAATTCACTTAATAAATAATCTTATTTATATATTTTAGTCAACTATAAAATTGAAAATAATACCTATTTTAAATTTTATAGTTGACAAAAATATATAAATAAGATTGACCTTCAAATTGTTTATAACCAGAATTCTGTGCTTAGAATATGCGTAAAAAGTTCTACATTGAAGTACAATTTGACTTGTAATATGTATTACATTTGTTTTTACAAAAAAAAATGGTATTTTCCTTAAATTAAGAAATTTCCACTTCAGTCGGATTTTGACGATTTTACTACATTTAAATCTAAATTTGATGTTTATTTCAGAAAGACACGTCCTAATTTATTAAGCTAGTCCTGATAAAAAACTATAAAACTATAGATTTTTGATCTATTTATATACCAAGTTTGGTGACTCTATCTTTAAAATTGTCGGAAATATACACGCGTCATCGATGGTGGGCAGTTGATGTGTGCACAGTAGATAACATTAATATTCGGTTTTTATGTTTTTAAATGTATAAAACTAAAAGGAAAAAAAAATTAAAAATAGTATATTAAAAATTGTTTAATTACCTATTTATAGAGGTACATATATTGGGAGTTTATTTTAAATTAAAGAAGAAAAAATACATAAACAAAAAAAGCCCAAGATTTGGTTTACTTTAATATTCGCTTATTTCTTATACAACTATAAAATACCTATTTTATCTAGAGAAAGATTTAAATCTAATATGTTGTATGATACCCATTATTTAGTATGGTTTCGTCCAGACGTTTTGGCATATTTTTATAATTTTACTGGTGTACATGTAATGATAGGTTACAGATTATCTGCTATTTGTTTTAGTTATTACGCTGTGAATGTTCTTACTTTGTAAAGCTTTACTTTAATATAATAATTAATAAATAATTAAATTTCATTCAAACAAGAATATTACTTGACCAAACACAACCATTCCTAAGCTATGCACACTTAGCATTTGATTAGCCAGTGTATTAATGTTCATAGTGCGGGAGTGGGGTTTTTGTCTTACTGATAATTCATAAACACGCGCCTGTTATAAGCAGTGCAAACACACAAGCCGATAACATCTTTCAAGAGAAGGCATTTATTTTGAAAAGCGTCTGTCATTAGAAGCAGCTCAGCCCTCCTCAGAGATCCGCACAGGTTGCTAGCAAGATATCTGTATGCTCTATAGGCTGCCCCTGCGGTTACATACCTAACACACGCACACACACACACACGTACACCCAAACATGTATGTATGTGTATTTAGACCCCTACAAATGGGGATAACGACATTTCGGATTTTATATGTAGACCAAACATTGGGTTGCATTCAGTTTCTGAAAGGACTATAGAGGCTGTTTTAGAAAAGAGTTTTACTTTTTCTAAGCATTTCTCAATGTATTACTTCGTCTTTACACAGGTCAGCTTAAGACAATATGCTTAAGTACGTTTAAAATAAAAGCATGACTACTAATGCAGAAAAAATGTCAGTGGCTCGGTTCGCGGCTCAAACCGATTCCCAATTTACTTACTTAAATTAAGGCCGAAATTATTGGCTCTTTCAAAGACGTCAGTATTTATACTTATCAGTATTTATATTTTCTTTGCTTCTTTCTCCGCTTTAGACGTAATTTGTATTTACATGTGTAGGTCCACTTGAATGTTGGTGGTCATAGTTTGTGGGGTTGTGGATGCCGTCTCCTTACAAGCAGTGAACACGTTGCAGTCGGGCACTGCCGACTACATTATACTCCTTCACTATCTTAATAATTATTGTTATTTTTTAATATTTTCGTTTGTTTCTTGTAATTTTTGTGGGTGCAAATTTGTTGGCTCGATTTTAAGAGTAGGTCATGCGAAAACGGTGTGACAAACTTGGGTTCTCTAGCTCTACAACAGTGGATTTATGGCGCGGGTACACACGAGTGAATATCCAAAACTTGGTCTATAACTTCAATAGCGGCGAACAAATGAGTTCATACGGACAGACGGACTGCAAGACGGACATTACACAAGCCCAATATACTCTTTTCACTTCGTGAACTGGTATAAAAAAGGCAATAACTGTGAAAGGGCAGCAAAAGACAAGTGGCTATCAGACACAAAAGTTAACAGCAAGTGCCAAGAAACGGCTCAGTGCGGCAATGTTGCACGACCAAGTGGCAGGAATAAGAGAAACCTGTCACAACAACAGAAGCAGCAACTACCTTTTATTCAGGCAGAGTCGAGACAGCATGAATAAGAACAAAAACGCCAAAGCAGAGAATGCACTGGCTGGCCCAGCTATTATAACCCAAACAAAATAAAGAAAAAACTTATATATATATTTTAAATTTTAAATAATTTCATAGTCAAATATGCCCATACACAGAAAATTTTTGTTCTGATTTTTTTTTACTGATTAGTCCGACTTAAAAAGATTTTCTTTTGTTAGGAGGATAGTGATGCTCACAGTCGTTGAGTTTGGAAACAAAAAGTATTTTGAGTAAATGCCCAGTTTTTGACCTATAGTTCATATGTACCGCACTTTCATATTCATATGTATTCCTATGTAAAAAGGCGGATCTGGGGTTTCATAACGAAAATTCAACATGAAGTGAAATAATAGAAACTGACCCGTAGAACGCAAAACGTGAACTCAACTCCAGGCAAAAGCTGTTAACTACCGCTTAATGAATGCTGCGATAAAGCAAGCCGAAAAGCATAATTTTAGTATTTGCGCGAAAGAGTCGACGCTGCTGCTGAATGCAACAGAAGCACAGAAGCAGGCGGAATAGCAACAGGGGAGGAGGCATCGACATAACGCGAAAGCGGCGGCGGCGTCGACGCCGCGTCGCCAGTTGTTAAAATAATAATGCCGTTAGTTTTTAGCATAATGCAGCAACAACAACAATCGTTACTCTGGCCATTACATAATGGTAAGTGCGCCCACTATATCCTTCTCTCTCTTGCACACGCGCTCGCTCTTGTTCTCGCTGGTTTTTGGTCCGTGGCAGTAAGAAAATTGTACTGCATACTTTTGGGTGCTGGCGTAATATTTCCCAGCAGTGCGAATTATGCTCACGTGCGAGTGCAATACGTAAAAGCAAATAAAACACAAATTGCGACTGGCGATGGCGTGAAAGGTACGTTTTTAAGTTTTCATACTCGTTTACTAAGTGGAAAGAGCATATTGGGCTTATGAAATGTCCGTCTTGCTGTCTGTCCATTTGTCTGCATTAACGCAATTTTATTTGCCGCTATTAAAGCTAGAGAGTTGAAGCTCGAAATATATACTCGTGGTGGGCATGTCGCGAAAATCTATATCTCCCACAATTTTAGAGGTAGAGGAACGAGCAGTGCGTAGTCGGTTACACCCGAGTCCAACGTTCTTACTTGTTTTCAATTGCATTTAATGCATAATGCAACATACTTAAAAGCACCATACAAATTTTTCATTATTTATTTTAATTTTATTGCTCAACTGTGGTTTTTTTCCATTTTCTGTTTTGGTCTGGTATATTCTAATTAATAAATACGTAATTGCATTTATTAGATAACTATATATTGTTTAACCAATCGTTTGTTATTATTGCACTGTTGAACTCAATTTTCTGTAAATATTTTTTAAATATTAAATTAAATATTGTAATTAGGGCGCAACTTGAGCCTAAAGAGCTAAAAATTTAATTTACTATATGATTAACGATTTCTATCCTAAATTTTTGAAAATCGGTCGCATGAAAGTTTTGTTTTCTGTTTTCATCTAAACTTATCGACCTATATTTGAGACGGATAAATTCACAGTCCACGTCTACTCATCATTCTCAACAACACGCAGCCACGAATTAGGATTGTTATATTTATATTTTATGTAGAAGCTAAGATATTCGAGGCATTTTAAATAAGGTGAATATAAGTCCAAGAACTGAGGTAACTTTCGGTCTAGGAGCTGAGTTCGCCAGGAGAACTGCGGGTGGCACACCTAATATATTTCCATTGTGGTGGACTGCACTAACATTTACATATCCCGAAAAAAACTGGTAAAGCAATAGTAAATAATATTTTTAGCTAAAGTTTTAAACTGAAAGCCAAAGGAGGAAACGGGGTATTAGAAACAAATGGGCTGAAAAATTCTATTGCTGAAGCTGGCAAAATGTGAGATGTTTTTGAAATGTATGTACGATGTACATATGTTGAATAGAGGCTTTAACATTATATATATGGCTGTAAAAGTATCTACTCTTCGTCACTTCGGAATTAACTGATCTTCTTAACTACATTGTTTTTTTTATCCAATGGACTTGAGAAGAGATAAGATATAATTTCAGACTTAATTTACCCATGGGCTGTAGCGAATACGAGACTAAAAACGATCTACAGAAAAAGAAAATTATTTAACACCTTCTGTTTAGCAAGCTTGACAAATAGATAAGTATTGAGCTTTGAACAGCTTTGAGAAATATCAAATATATATGTTGACGTAAACTATTGTAGAATTTATTAAAGCGAAAAAAAAAGTTTTAGAAAAGTACAAACCAAATTCTTCGACCGACAGATCCGTTTATGTTGGGCCGATCAAGTTTGTATAGAAATAGTCAGATCTTCTGTTGATACTAATTAAAATATCTGTATTTCATAGGGTATAAACTGACAAATAAATACAGTGCAGCCTAATCTGGACTGCAAATTTACCAAAACTAAGCAGCCGGCAACTGGATAAAAAGTAAAAAACATGAACAGAAATAACCTCTCGCCGATATAGAAAATTAGGTCAATTGCGAGTAAGCCCGTTTAAAATTCGACCTTCTGTGATGGGTTACTCCTATTTTTTTTGGCCCAGTGTCAACACTAAACATAATTTATATTTATACGTACAAAAACAAAATTCAATTATAAAAAAAAATTTTTTGTGAAAAAGTTTCATGGCCGAGTCCCAACTGTGGACAGAAGTTCGTCGGCTCGAAAGTTGTGAATAGTCTTTATATACGCACGATAAAACAGGAAGTATAATTATCTTCGGGTGCCGAAAAAATTATACCCTTGCAAGCGTTTTATTAAAGTACACTTTATTTCTTACTTATCTTATTTTTCAAATATTAAATTTTATTCTACCAATTATTCCCATGCAGTGGTTAATGATTTAATCAGGCCGACTCCAAAAAATTTATTGGCCGCTAAAAAAAATTCGGGATTCTGCAAGTTTCATAACGAAAGCTTAAAATAGGAGGAACTAGTTTGCATACAGACAGGGATGGTCGAACGGACGGACATGGCTGTCTTGATTCGGCGGTTGATACTATTGTCTATTTCCCTGCGTTACACGTTGTCCGACAAAATTAAAACACCCTTCGCAAGGGTGTTAATGGCCAACTTGGCCAAGTAACTTTAGGCAAGTTTAAGCGGCGACTGCTTAAAATCTAATTCTAGCGATACTCAATTGGGCAAAAACTCAAACTACAATGTTGCTGCCAAACAAGTGCAATGCAGTCCAAAAGAAGCGAAAAATTAGGCTAATAATGTGAAACTTTATTAATTTGACGTCCACTGGCTGGTTAGGGCCTGCAAGTTTACAGAATGCTAATTCGGTTAATTTGGTTTATAGTAATTTGCACTTTGCCTCCAGTTTCATTTAGCACCAGCTGCCGCTTTGGTCACAAGTCCCCTGTAGCTCCTCTTCGTCCTAGCTCCAAATAGTCCCTTTTTGCAGCCTGCAACGCCGACGCATTTCATTAATTAAATTGGCATTTTGCATATTCTTCTTCTTCGCAATGTTTCATTTGCTGACATGTTAATTTAATACTTTGTTGCACATTTTTCATACCCCTTCTTTCAACAGCATTTTAGTCTTTTACCAGTTGCATTATTGGAACGTGTATTATATATTTTTTATATTCTGCTATTATTGAAAATGCGCTAAACTGTAAGAATGCAGATGCTTGTAACTGGCAACAGCTCGATCTTTAGAGGAGGTCTGCCAACTTTGGTGACACTAGCTTTATAACATTGGGAGATATGCATTTTCGTAGTTTGCGGGGACGGGAGTGGGCGTGGCCGGAAAAATGTTGTAGCGATCTTTAAAGGAGGTGACCAGTTATCTACCTTCTAAATTGGGTGACTCTAGCTTTAAAACTGTGCGAGATATATATACCGCCGTTTGTGCAATCGGGAGGGGGTGTAGCTGGAAAATTATCTGTGACGTCTGGGAAGCTTTCCAGCACAATATATCCAAAATTTGGTGAATCTAGCTTAAAAACTGTAGGAAATATAAGCATTTCCGATTTTTTAGGACCGGAGCGCCGGGGGCGTTCTATTAAAGTCGAAATATTTGGGTAGTCCCCAGCTATCTGTGGGCGTGGCACGAAAATCGTAAAACTTTATCTGAAGAGAATAAGTAGTATACATTCAAAGTTTTAAGTCTATATCTACAAAAGCGCCGAAAAAGTTGCGTTCATCCGGACAGACGGACAGCATAACGGACATTGCACAAATCCAATATACTAGCTTAACCTCGTGAATGAGTATACAAATTTTTAAGAGACACGTTACACAAAATTCTGCATTTGTATGTGTGTGAACATGAATACAGAAATTGCTTCCCCTTCAACCAAGTCTTGAAATCGATTTAAATCGATATTAATAAAATGGGGCATGATATCGAAATGATGAACTTGTTCTAAGCGTGGACTATGAGAATCTCTAGTCGAAAAGTATAGGTCTGCATTTGTGTGAGTGTATGTGAACTTTTGTATGTAAGTATGTATGTATGTAGGGTATCTCCTAGTCGTGCGGGCGCGACTAGAGCCTTCTCACTTGTTTTAACTGTAGTAACGTAAACTTTGATAAGATTCACCTCGAAATATCGTAAAAAAAGAGAATCGAGTTAAGATTGGCTTCCAAAAAGCAGGCACTAATTGCAGCTCAGATGAGTACAATTCGGCAAATCAACAAACGATGACAAATGGCCATTTGGCAAAAGCTTTTAGAGTCATAAAATCTTCAATGCCAAATGCCGCACTTCCGGCATCGATTCGTGCTGGGTTGGATAAAAAGAGAGAACAACCACTTGCTGCTAATGTAGGCTTAGGAAACCTTGGACCCATAACATAAGAATGTTGGGGGGAACAATGGCTCAGCGGTTTCAGCAGCAACACAAGAAAACAAATAACCTGCAATTACGCACATATATTTAAATTTATACATATGTACATGCTAAAACAAATAAGAACGCTGCAGTCGGGCGTTACCGACTGCTTTATACTCTGTTCACGGCCTTAATTATTATTGTTATTTTGGAAGATTTCGTTTATTGTAATTTGTGTGCGAGGTTGTGGAGACTGTTGCTTTAAAACAGCGGGAGATGTGGATTTTCGGCGTAGCCAGGAAACAATGTTCCCCCAATCCTTAAAGAGGATGAACAATAATCTACATTCTAGCTCTAAAACTATGGGAGATATAGATTTTTGTGTTTTGCGGGGGCAGGTGTGGGCGTGGCCAGAATTTTTTCTACCCCATTATTGGGCGTCACCGGGATATCGAGGTTGCAATCTTTTGGGAAGGTCCTACTATCTATCTACCTGACGGACATTGCACAAGCCAAATATACTAGTTTCACTTCTTGGAAGAGTATGAATATGTGGGAATCCTTTTCTCATGCATGTTGTGTGAGTGCTGCCAAGTATGCCACATGAAAGTCATTCAACCAGAAAAATGTTCACTGCACCGACCTCGGATTAGTTGTAAAAATAAAAAAACACCCACTTCGTGAAGTGGGTGTGGCCTCTTTGGGCAGGGAAAGAGTTTAATACGTCCAAGAGGCAAAATAATAAAAACAGTCATCTTTGGGGTGATAAAGTTTTAAAACCTATTAATTAAACTACTATTATTAAACTACTGTTTTTACATATACAAAATATGAATTTCCAATTAAATTTGATGTAACAATAAGAATAAAAGATAAAGACAAGAGTCGAGAGTTGTTTTTATCGATCTTACAGACTAAACGAGATAAAGCCCTTAAGTTTGGAATATAGTATGGAATACTTATTTATATAGAGGTGTACTTTACAAAAGGTTAAAATATCATTTATTCGCACTTTCGATTACCATCTTTAAGCAAACAATGTATAATTTGGTAAATTTCTTAATAATTGGAACCCAAGCACATAAGTTATTAAGGAAAACTTTTAAGGGTTTTAGGTAAGAAAGAGCCACAATCGTGTTTTTGTGTTTTTATGTTTTTATGTATGTATAGAATGTTACCTATTTAAGAAACGCATGATATAAATGCAATATTTCTTACTGTGTACTTACTTACTCTGTGTGTACTTTTTAGCTTGAGGTAGCTGTTCACAGCGAATTCTGGGTTCTTGCCTTGCCGGGCTTTATTTGTGTAGTGCGAAGGCTGAGAAGTAGGGGAGGGGCTTGGGGGACTGGTGCAACAGGCCAAAGAACTTCACTTATGCTTGCTTTGCTTAGCTTTACAATGCCAGGCGTGCAGTAAACTCCAGCCTCCTCTCTGCCTGAGTATGCGTAAATATGTGTTTTCTTCAGACTAGTGTGAGAATATTTTTAAGGCACTGTTGCTGCTTGAGCGTTTTTGTGGAACAAGGACATTTCGAAGGCACAACGCTCGTTGACAGAAACATAGTAAATATTAAGCAAATTGAGCAACATTTCGCGAAACGCTGCAAAGCAAAATAAGAAACAAGTGAGAAGGCTCTAGTCGGGGCCGCCCGACTAGGAGATACTCTGGACCCTGCGATCTGTTTTATTAACATTTTAACCCATTTAGAATCATACATACAAACACATTCACACACACACACACACAAATGTGCGCAACACAAATCAATTTGCAAGTCTGATCAAGAGTGATCAACTTGGAGATACCCTTTTTCTATAAAACATGGCTGTAAGACAAAACAAGTGAAAAGGCTCTAGTCGGGACCGCTTGATTACGAGATACTCTGAACCCAGTCCCCTTGCATGCATACACAATATTTACACACTTTACCCAGTATTGTACTATACCTATATAATGTTATGTGGAAGATACAATTTAACTGAAGAGTCTATGTTCCAAACTTAAAGCCTTTATATCTTCTGGTACCTAATTTCAGTAAGACTGGCTCACCGACAGCTAAACGAACATGCCTAGATTTCGGTGATTGTATGAAATCATAGATTCATTATATCCGTATGAACCCGAACTCAAGCTGAAGTATAGTATTCGACGCACACTAACTTGCATTTAGTCTCGTCTGACTTAAGGCTCAATATGGCAATTTAGATATACATATAAACCTATAATAATGACAGTCCCACACAAATATTTCGTTTCTAACACTTTGTTGTTGCTCTTTTTGGTGTTTAAATTGTTAATTTGTATACCCTGTGCACAAAAAATCTTTTAAATGGATTTAAAATATTTCAAGAGTACCGAAATGATCAATTACAGCCCTTTTATTTCCTTTCTGCCGTATCGCAAATAGCAGGTAAAGCAGGTACGAGTGCTCTAGTCGGTAGCGTCGAGATCGACGCGTTCATACAAATGGACGGACGGACGGACGCACAGGGCTAAATAGACTCGGCCGTTGATCCTGATCAAGAATATATATACTTTATGGTTTCGGAGATGCTTCCTTATGTCTGTTACATACATTTGCTTAAAACCATTATACCCGTTTTAACAAATTTTCAATGGGTTCAGGGTATAAAAATAAACAACAGAACATTTTACTTTTAATATACTTATTTCCGTTTCTTAGCAAATGAAAACAAGTGAGAACGCTGCAGTCGGGCATTACCGACTGCGTTATACTAGTTCACGTTCTTAATTATTATTATTATTTTGAAAATGCTCGGTATTTTGTAATTTGTGCGATGGGGGGTGACTAGCCTTAAAACTGAGGGAGATTTCGATTTATAGATTTATATCGATTTTCGCTGTTTGTGGGGGCGGGAGGGGGATGGAGTTGTCGTGGCCGAAAAATTTCTGTAACCTAGGGGAGCTTCCCAGTGATATATATCCAAAATTTTTTGACTCTAGTTAAAAAACTGTGGGAGATATAGGCATTTAAAATTTTTTAGGGCGGGGGCTCTGGAGTGCGATCGAGTGGGCGTGGCCGGGATATCAAGGGTGTAATCTGTGGGGGAGGTCACCAGCTATTTACGTACCATATTTGGTTTCTCTATCTTTAAAACTGTGGGAAATATTTACCTTTTATCGATTTGCGATTACAAAGTGTTAAGATTGGAAAGAGAGACTTAAAACTTTGGATATAAACTTGTAGTTATCCTCTTCAGTTTGTCTGACCGAAAAAAGTTGCGTTCATCCGGACGGACAGTCGGACAGCATGACGAACATTGCCAAACCAATATACTAGGTACACTTCGTGAGCGAGTATAAAGAGTATATTGGTATCAAATTTTGCAGATAGATTACTGAAGAGCTCTGGCACGCCCACTTTGAAGCGGGTAAGCGAAAATCTGTATCACACAATTTTAGACCGAGAGTCACCAGACAGACAGTATTCGGATGACCCTATCTAAAGATCGAGCCACGTCCGCTCCCGCCCCCACAAATTTCAGAACTCTATATTTTGAATGATTTAAGTTGTTAAATAATGTGGAACGTTCTCAATTGTTGGATGTGTATGTATAGAAGTAGGAATTGGTAACTCGACGCTGGTCGCAGAGAATCTTTTGTGTGGTCAATTGTCCGTTGAATGGAATTGGGATTATCCAGACCGCCGAGAAGTAGGCGGTTTGCAAGTTAGTATAATGTGAAAGCAGCTAGATCTGCAGTCGACACCACCTTATGAAATTAGATTCCTTTGAGTTGACATTATTTGGTCGTTGCTGGAAAAGCGGCTGCCACTCGAGCGACACCATCGCTGCCTGAGGCGGCTTCGTCCCTTAGTGCACTCGCATTTTTTGTGCTGTGTAATGTGAATATTTGTGTGCCGAGTGCCAGGCAGTGGCAGAGGCAGAGGCAGATAGTTGTAGGACAAGGTAAAGGGGACTTGGTAAAGCTATGTTGACTTGAGTAGCGCATAAATCGTGCTCTTTGCCTGTCTGGCAGTCAGCAAAGCGTTTTTGTTTAACTTTACACTTGACCCGGGAAACGGACGTTGCCGCGAATAGTACAGCTTTAAGGTCTCTGTTGAGTGGTTACTTCAGACAGACAAATTGGCCAAGGCGCAGAAGCTGCAGAAGTTACTAGTACATTCTATGCCCAACTGGGCGTTGTAGACGCAATATTTCGTTTTAGATATGGCGTGGAAGACCCAAGGAAATGTTGGCACATTTTCCTAGGCTTTTGGAAAATTAGGCAGAGGGTATTCTGTTAAAAATCGGCCACTTGATAAATATACATAAGCTCATAGGTAATACTCGTTCACAGTGTAATAATTAACTTAAATATATAAGTTAACACGATCGCCTAGCAACAAAGATTGGTAATTGTGCAAGGTCCACAACAATGTTGCGGGAAATGGTCGGCGACGTAAACAGGTCTGTGACACCATGAAACGAGGTGCGGATAGGCATAGGGCTAGCGTTGGCTATAAAAAATTCTATCCTTAGTATTGATTTTGTTGATTTTTGATTGAAGTTGATTTTTTGAAATGTCATATCCCCGCTACATTCAAAGTTTTCTCCTTTCGCGCAACACCCCGCGTTATTAATGTTATAATTCCAACCCAGAAACTGCTTAATTTGTAAATTGTACACATTGTAAATATATACACTAGATGTAATTAGCTGGGTGTTCGATATCATTGACAACAACCATTTAGTTTTGCATGTGACATTTTCGTTAATTACCTAATAACCTATAAAATATAAGAGGTTTGTGTCTTGGGCCCATTATATTCTTCTCACTTTGTACACATGTATAAGATTTTACAAACTTTACCAATTTGTGAAATTCAAATTTCTGTTTTCTTTTATTTTAACGTATTTAATTTATTGGTCAACATCTAATATAAAATTATGTATGAAATATACGAATTAGCTTAAAAATTGAAGGTTGCAGATTTTTTAGCGATTTTAGGAAACGTGGTGGGTTATCGATCATTCGAAATAGATTTGATATGGATATGCTGATACTCCAAAACATGAAGTCTCTAGCTATAAATTCGGAGATCGCGTGCCATGGACGAGTAGAAATTCGAAATCTTTAAGTTTCTAGATCGCACGCATAGACAGACAGACGGACATGACTAAATCGACTCGGCTGTTGATCCTGATAAAGAATACATATACTTTGTGGAGCAGGAGATGCTTCTTTCTGCCTGTTACATACATTTGGTCGAAGTCATTATTCCATTTTTACGCAATTTAGTGTAAATTGAGTGAAAATTTTATTAGAAATTTTGTTAAAATGACGTTCGATAAGTTTAACGTTTTGTTAATATTTGTGATGCAGTGTTATTTATGTGATCACATATTGCTTGATATTGATACACCGTGAAAGCAATCAGTGTTGGCATTTACAATGGCTTCCTGAGTGCAGATCTTGGTTTCTGGGGATTGTCCTCAGTACGCTTAATCTGCTGAAAAGTAAGGATGAGTGACTTGACAAGGTTTTTAGCGATCATTTGTTCGCTTACCAGGAGACAGACGTTGGCATTTGCCTGTGGATTTGGTCGCTCTTTGCGCAACTTGATGTGCTTACTGACTATTTGGTAGTAGAAACTGCCGTCTTTTTCCCGCAGCATAAAACGCTCTCCGCGATCCGCGGTGTCCGCAGTGCGCTCTTCCTTGTAGCGCTCTTCGGAGAGATACGACACTAGGCTTTGTCCGTACGTATTCTGAATGTGCTGGAACAGCGGTTCGGGCTTCACCTTAAAGTTGATCAAGTAGTTACCACAGTCCTTCAGCAGCCCGTTGCTATTGTTGCTTGGCGGTATACCAAATTGCACCTGCACCAACTCAAATTGGCATAGATGCGATTCGGGGAAAATGGGCAGTTGGGCAATGGGTCGTGCGTTGCTGCCTGACTTGGTGGGATGGCGTCCGAGTGGCCTCTCAATGTCAATAAATGTTTGTTGGATGATCTGTTTCTGCTGCTCGAGACTGAACGATTCAAGTTCCAGATGTTGGGCGTCTGGCTGCAGCCGTTGAATGCCTGCGCGAGGGCGTGGCACAGCGCCCCGCTCTTTGGCAAACAGATCACGGCACTCCTGGGCGCGTGTGGCAAACCCATGCGGTGCCTTGGGCTTCGGGTTGTTGATGTGCAGTGACTCAATATCAGCCAGCAGTGATGCGTCCTTGGGATCCATTTCAGATGCCTCCCCGGTGCCGTGCCCATAAGCATTATGGTTGACCAGATCGATCTCAAAGAGCATGTGAAGACCCTTGAACTGATAGCTAAATTGGGTTTCCAGCTGGGGAAAAGATACTGGCTCCTCGGTAAAGTCTAGTAAAGACTTGCCACACGGCAGGAACTTGCAGTCCACTGGGGGGTCAGGCAACTCACAGCTGTACACGATGGGGCAGACGAACGGATTGCTATCAGGGCAAAAAGTGGGTTTCACCTAAATTACGATGGGAACGCTAATGGTTGGGAGTACGGATATAAAATGGTTTTACTTACAGTGTGTCCTCAACTTGCGCAGATTTACTATTTATTTTGTCTGCAGACATTTTGATATCGACTGAGACTGATGCGTTTTCCAGCTTGTCTGACATAAGGAAGTTCTGACAGCCAGGGTTGTGCTGAGTTGTTTTTGTTTTCAGATTCAGTGTTGTGTAACTGAGTGCTTTGCTTTCAGAAATCTGTAGATATTTCGAACTCAGCTGCATTTGTTGTAATCAATTCTAGTATCCGAGAAATCCGTTCTTACTTCGGGTTTAAGTCGATAGTGCGACAAAAAAGAAGTTTAAGTACAGTTCTAGTACCTGAAAAAACCAAAAAAAAAAATATTTATATATATATGTATATAAATAAATTTAAGTTCGTTTTTGAAATATATTCGCCATTAAGTTATATATTATTGAGATCTCAATTATTTTCTTCTAAACAGTGTTCTATCAATTGTATTATATAAAATAATTATAATCATACAAAAATAAAACAATTGAGAACATTTATGATATATGATATATATTGAATTTATCAATTACTGAACGGCAGTCCGCGCTAGTGGTGAAATATCAGACTAGCAACATATACGCGAATTATTGATGTTTTGATATCATAATATTTGATAACTCGTCTGTTTCATGAAATAAGGAGTTATGCCAGATTTGAAACTTTTTAATTATTGAATGGGGACTTTCAGGAATTAGTTCAGACAGATAATATGGTTTTGTCGACTGCTATTTTATATATTCCAATAACTCATTCATTCGGCTTATTGACGGAATATTTACATTGTTTATCACAATTCAAATAAGCTTTCATAAGATCATGGTCTACCAACCCAAAGTCGAGGAAAAAATTTAACACTTTGCCTGACGAATACAAATTCGAATATTAATACTCGAATAATATGATAATTGCATGTCTCTAGCTTGATTAGTGTTCACACGAACAGAAAGATTACCACAAAAAGAAATTACGCAAAACCAATATAATTTGGTATATCCTGATGATTTATTATATGGTACAATGCATGTAATGGGCAGAAGTAAACATTTCCCATCTATTCAGTATTTATATTCTTGTTCACTTCAATAGCCGCGTGGATTAAGCCATGTCTGTCTGTCTGTCTGTCCATGTCGTCGTCGAGTGAACGGCTTAGAAAGGCGACACAAAAATGTGACCTTCAATAGTGTGCACATTTCCTTTTGTAGCACCTAATTAGGGGCTCAAGTGTGCACTTGAAACGCCTCCTTGTTGATTTAATTGCCATTCGGACACTTTAATGCCAGCATAAATTTAAATTTGATTTCGCTGGCCGAGGACTCATCCTAATGAAAGTGCAAAGCCGACGCTGATGATAATGTGATTATGATGGGGGAGTCTAAAAGCATTTCAGACTCAAGTTATCCAGCGCTTAACTTAACAATTAATTTGGCACGTGCCTCTGGCTAGCCAAATAGCCGCATCCTGTCTGCTCCTTTCGACCACCAGCAACAACTTTTAAGCCAACAACTCGCCATCAATTCGCAATTGTGGGTGCTACGTTAATGGGCCTTGACGCTAAGCAGCGTCACGTGACAAGATTTGTCCAAGTTGCTTAATATTTAGCCAATTTTGGCTAAATAGAGAGTTGGCTTGGATCCGTAAATTATCCATGCGTAAGCTATCTTTCCTGTGGCCTAAGAAGCTTACCTATTAACATGATCGATCTTTGCTAAACTTATGTATTGAATTTTTGAGTTTGTTTTTAATTTTGTTACGAATATCTCTTATCGCATGTCCATCTGTCCGTCGCCGTATTTGTATTTCAAAAGGGGTTTCATTCTTAACACTATCACATATAGCTTTGCATATGTCTGTCCTTGTCACATTTCTATCAAAAGCTAAGTTTTGGCCTGCGATTTTTATTCTCGTTCCCGAAGTGAAAATAATATATTGGATGCGTTCACTAACTACAGTAACCACTATGAAAGCCAGAAAGCTTTTGTATTGTTAAGATGGATCATCCGCCCTGTTTTCGTATCTCAGAAATTTTAAGAGCTGGAGTCACAAAATCTTCTCGTAAATCATAGATTAAGATTTTGAATACTTCTCCCATTCGCCACAAATATTAAAAGAAATCACAATTTAAGTACTACAGACTTGCGCTTTGGTTTGTATAAAATTTATTAATATTTGTATAAAAAGATCAGACCCTTAGTTTAAAAAAAATTAAGTGAGCGAAGCTTATTTGTCCATGTGTGAGAGTAAATGGAAAGTTTTCTTAGTTTCAAGCTTCTTTTCTCTCACATTAATATTTTGGTACTTTGTTTAAGATTTTTATGCTTAATTCGTGTTCATTCCAACTTAATTATAATTCAATTTATTTTTAAGATATAAGTATATATGAATAATTGAAAGAGTATCTTCTAGACGCATTTCCAAGTGCCGCAACAAGTGCCACATGAGTAAATGGTGTTGCAGCAAAGCTATAGATGCGAATCAATATTTTTGTCAGATACATAAGTGCACAAATGCTAGAATGGCTTCCCTTAAGGGACAACTTTTAACGGTAAACGAAAAATAAATAATATTAGGCAGAGCCGACAAAAAACTCGGTATTTGAATGCATTACACCATGAAACTTTTCACGTCCGGGTTGTCCCTGACTTGAGCTACCTAAGTACGCTGTAATTGCTTTATGTGGGAGTCGTGTTGGGTTTCCTCTATTTTCGGTGCTGAAATAGAAGGACATAATTGTATCTGGACTCTGTACATCACGCCCACTGGCACACAATTAGACGCCTTCCACATTCCCGGACCCCATAAATCATAATTACTTGGCCAGCTCTGCTGGTCCACAGTTGCCGATTTCATTTCGAGCTTTGTTCGTGGAGAAGACTTTGATTAGGGCCATTACCTAGGCATATTAAGTGCTTTTCGAAGTCTGGATCCCTTCGCACTTCTGCGTGTATTTGCTATATCTAACCCTCTACAGTAGTTGTATACAATTGATTATATAACTGCTTCAGGTCAAGCAACTGGTTATTACTTGCTTTGCGGCTTTGATCCAACTGTCGCTGCAGCCACTTCACCACGTGACTTGTAGTCGCCCCTTTTATCTTCCCCTTCCCGTGCAACGTGAAGTGTAAATACAGTTTTAGTTATTAAACTCTGCACCCACTGAAAATGGGTAAAAATAGGGTATAATGATTTTGAGCAAATGTATGTAACAGGTGGAATGAGGCATCCCCTCAATTATTTATATTCTTAATCACGAAGATGAGGTGAGTTGACTTAGCCCTGTCCGTCTGTCTGTCCGTCTGTAAACAAAAAGCTAGAAAGCTGATCTTGGACTTATTCAGTTCGTATATATCATACGCAGAACCAGTTTATAATTTTTTTTTCGATATCTTGCTCCATTTAATATCGATTAAATATATTAGAGCGAGAGGCAAAACGTTATGTTTGTGTAAAGCAGATGCAGATTTTGATATCTACGGATTTGGGATACCTCCAATATCGATAAGACCATAAAACCGCAAATCGAATACAACAGACTTGCAAATTGGTTTGTACAGACACTTCGATGCTCTTCATAAATGCTAAAAATTTCATAACGATCATAAATTTAGTTTAGAAGAAAACAAGGATTTCGTTTCTATAGTGGGGTCAAGCGCAGCTACCGAGTAAAGTGCGTGCGGCGTGCATTTGTGTGTGTGTGTGTGTGAGTATGTACATATGTATGAATGCAAACGGGTTGAAATGGTTATAACGAAATTTTCCTGGAGTAACAAGTAAGATTGCTCAAGTCGGGAGCACCCAACTCGAAGGAGTTCCCAGAACCCAATTGGGGGCAGTCGTCATAAACCCTCCATACAACAACATGCACTACTTGTGCGTGGTCAGCTTATGCTGGCTCGCTACTCGGCTTGTAAAATTTGCTTAATTTTACCACACGTTTTCTTTAATAACTTCTGTGTTTCTTAATCGTACTAGTCTAAATACGAAAAGTTGATGTCTATAGCTCTTATAGTTTCCGTGTCTGATCGATACAGTGGGACGGACAGACAGACGCACAGGGCTAAATCGGCTGTTGATCCTGATCAAGAATATATACATGCCTACATGAGTAAATAAATAACAACCTCCAAAGGCCAAACACCTGAGTTCAGTTTGCTGACGCACACTCTCACATTCTCACACTCACCTCGGGATTAACACGCGGGAAAGTGCCAGCACTCGTATATTTACCGTGCAGGCGATGTTGTTCTTGATGTCGTGCTGTGCGTGTTTCAGCTGCCTTGGTTAAGGGGCGTGGCGGCTCCATTGTCTGCTCAATCACATTCCCGCTTTACTATTGTTGTATTTTGCCAGTTGTGACTAAACCAAAAACGCAGTGTGTTTCCCGAGTGCATGTTAGCCACCTTTGCCGGCGCCATCTCGTATCTGCAGGCGACTCGAGCAGTTGGTTTACCCAAATAAATATTAAATCTTGCAGTGTGAAATTAAAATCGGTTCAAGCGAAATAATTTATAATTTATATTTAATATTCATAAAAACCAAAATGTGTAATCTCTTGACCTGTCAGCCCTATCACGTACATCTAGCATATATTTTTGCTTATAATAATGGGCCAACTTAATATGCAAACTAGTTGAACGCTGTTAATGTTGAACCTGCAAAAAATAGATAAATAGAGTATAAAATTGAGAAAATGTTTTTTAAATGCATTTAATATCAGCTTTACACTATTTACACTATTTACGAACAACCAATTCAGTTTCAGTAACCAAAAATAAACATTGATTATCATAAACATAGTTTGGAAAACCCGACTAGAGGGTATGCCTTACCCAGCACCGATGTTATGCATGGATTCATTTCCTCTAAACCAGGGCTGAGTCAAGAAGAAGCCCACTTTTACATATGGAAATAGTATGTGGCTCAGCCTTATTATTGCTAATACAACATTTTTGCTTGCACCTGCGACCAAAATAGTGACTGCGACTGTTAGAATGTTGGATGAGTGTTACGGTATCTACGCACAGAATATGTCTCAGTTAAGCACCTCCGAATAGAGCCAAATTTTTTATTGTTTTCGTGTTGTCACTAGACACCTGCAATTTTTCCAAAGAATTCACTTCAGGGAACCAGGCATGCAGACAGGAAAACTTGGATCAGCACTTGGCGCTAACATTCATGTTTTTGGGTACCCTCGGGCGGGTGATGTGAAAGTGTGAAATTGAAGCATTACATTATCGACCGAGAAGAGCATTCTGCGGCTAGCCCAGACGCACGTTTTTTACTGGTTTTGGCCTCATTGCCAACTTCGACTTTTCGCCATGTTACACATTTGCTTGTTGTACTTGTACTGTCCTCCGTTGGGCAACGTGAGCTTGTTTTGCCTGCTTTTTCAGCTTGGTCTGCTTTGCACGAGCAGCCAGTTACCCTTTCGGGTTGTTGCCATCGCTCTTGCTGCTTTTATTGCATGTTTTATGGGAATTTTCAACATTAGACGCACTCTGCACATCAAACGCATTTAACGCATACCACTTTGAAACGCAGAGGCTAATGTAGCCGTCTCTTGATTCTCCCACGCTCCCCGTATCTCTGTCTCTATCCCTGGCGGGACAACCTGCCAGGCAATTTGACTGCCCAACGCACCTGAGCATAAGCGGAGCTGTGCGTCTGTCAGTCAATCTTCAATCTCTGTTGTGCCCCGGCGCACGAAATACGCATTTTACCTCTGCCTGCACAGGCGCCACAAACTGGTAATTTGGTTTGATGTATTGCCCCTGGGACATCCATCAGCAGCTGAAGCTATAACTGAGGCTGACGCTTCTCCTTGCAACTACAAATTCAACAATGTTTCAGGGTCCGAAATTGATTATGTGAAATTTGCTGTGTGCTCGTCTTGGGCCACAATTGTTTTTGGGATCATAGAGGAACCGAGTTTCTTGATTTAATATTTTTTAGCTCATTGCACGTTCTGCAATTGATTCAGAAAATGTTTCGCATTTATTAAGTATTATTTACGGCAAAAAAACTTGTATATTAATAACCGTACACCTCCTTTAACCAGCGACTAAGCTTAGATATAAGATTGTTTCTTCCCTTCTAGTTTAACAGCATAGTTTAGGACCTTGCGAGATTGGTATTTTTTTTTTAAATTTGTTGACTTATATTTATACCCTGAACCCATTGAAAATGGAAATGACACATAAAGGATATACAATTTTTGATCAGGGTGAACAGCCGAGTCAGCCTAGCTATGTCCGTCTGTCTGTCCGCGCTTATGTCGGAAACTATAAGAGCTGGATACTTCAACTTTTCGAATGTCCATGGCACTTCTTGATTAATTTTATTTCGATAATTTTCACCATTTGCATAAAATCGATAAAAATGTTCAACCTCATCTTTTCCGTTTTTTTTTTTTTGGATTATGACTTTGGTACTAAGAGAATCTATTGCAAAAAGATTCTGTAAGATGGTTTAAAGATCACAGAAGTTATTAAAGGAAACTTGAGTTAAAAATAAACAAATTTCACAAGCCAAGTACCAACAGTTTAGGCCTTTTATGAAAATCTTCTTCATTTTATCAATATATCTATCTTTAAATATCTTTACAAATCAAAAAATACAAGCAAATAATTTATATAGCAAAAGACCAATGAAAGAAAAAACATGGTTTTTGTTAAAAAATCGTTTTTACAAACACATGCATAACTATTTGCATGAAATGGGATTCGACGAAATGGAAGCATCATTAATTTAATCAAATCGTTTGTTAAGGCCATGAGTCTGGCAGACATACTATTAATTCCAATTACATACATACATACTTGTGTGTAACAATAGTGTGCAATGTGTGTGTACGTCTACAGCAGTATTTGAACTTTAAAGGTACAGACATTCTAGTTACGGCTATATGTAGCCGGAAGCTAAGATATAAACTCATTTATAGCTTTGGCGTCGGCAGCGCTGAACAGCAGCTGGTCAAATCTACTTTCACCCAACACGTAAATCGAGTTATCAGAATTGTCAAATTGAATTTAATTTACATCAACATTTGAAGCGTTAATTTTCACTCGATATCACACACAATACGGTTTCGCAAACAGTCACACAAATATTAACAAGTGAGAAGGCGCTAGCGGGACCGCCTGACTAGGAGGTACCCTGAACCCTGCAATCTGTCTTCATAAACATTTCAACCCGTATGCAATCATACATACATATACAAACTCACACACACACACACACACACAAATGCACGCCACACTCACTTTACTCGGTAGCTGCGCTTGACCCCACTATAGAAACTAAATCCTAGTTTGCTTCTAAACTAAATGTATTATCTTTATGAAATTTTCAGCACTTATTAAGAGCATTAAAATGTATGTATAAGTCTGTAGATTTTAATCGATATTAATGAAACGGAGTAAGTTATCGAGAAAAAAATGATAAGCTTGTTCAGCTTTCTAGCTTTTGTAGTTTCCGAGATCGCTGCGTTCAAACAGGCAGACGGACAGACAGACAGACGGACATGGCTATATCAACTCAGCTCGTCGACCTGACCAAGAATATACATAATTAATGGGGTCGGAGATGCCTCTCCCTGCCTGTTACATACATTTGCACAACAGCTGAATATGCTATAAGCTAGAGTTACCACATTTGAAAGGTAGATAACTGGTCACCTCCTTTAAAGATCGGTACAATAATTTTTCTTCTGTAGTTTTGAATTTGTGGGGTATCAATTTAAGTGGATTTTAGGGGTTATCCGCCCAACTAGAGGTTTCTTCCAAAAGACGTAATACCAAAGTTTCTTGGTTCATTATAGGAAATCAATCCACCACGTTCCAGAAAGCTATCTCAATTCTATCATACGCGAGCCATCTTATTTTTTACCCTAAACCCATTGTTTTGTGCGATTGGTTGACGGTTAAATTAAACAAATTTCACAAGCCAAGTAGCTGCAAGCGCAACCGGTGAATGTTGAAGTATGGAGTAAGTTTAAATGTTTGTGACGACAGCTCGCAGCTGTCAGCAGGGTATTTCCTAATCGGGCGTTTCCGAAAGTTTAAAATAATAACAATAATAGGAAATTATAATTGTATGCACAGAGACGGGCTGAATCGAGTGGCACAAGTCTGGTTTTCTGACCGTTTTTTTGCAAGTAAACTTGATATATCAATATTTATTATAAAAGATATATAATGCAAAGCAGCAACCTGATTAATTAATTTTAAAAAACGCTTGGAATGCGGCCATTAAAAAGTGTTAAAAAGTTAAAAAGAAGAGCTGTTTAACACGCTCCCCTTTACATTTTAGGTCTCTTTGCAGCAGCGGGAACGCATGACAACAACATCAGCAGTGCTAACAATGTTTCCCGGGGACAGATGGGGGCCTTCAGCGTTGTTGACATGCCGCCATTGCCGTCGTCTGTCGCCGAAATGCGACCGCAAACGGAAGCCACGAATCACACTTTCAAGAGTTTAGCATTCCACGTCAGCGCCACCGATTCCTTTTCCAACTCCCCGACAGCGGACGACTTTGCGGCGGCGGAAACAGAGCTGACACAGTCCTTGCCAATTTTTGATTACGGAATGCCGCGCAACATCACACGACGCACTGGCGCGGAGGCGATAATTAAATGCCGAGTGGATAGTCTCCACGATAAGTCCGTAAGTCAAGGCCTATCACCTAAAACTGTCCCTACTCTTCTCCAATGCACGCTGTATTTTTAATCATTTATCCATGTTCATGTTATACAGGTGTCATGGATACGCAAACGGGACCTTCACATACTAACAGTCGGAACTGCCACGTACACCTCTGATAAACGGTTTCAGGCATGTGCTATCCACAAATAAATTTGTATATACAACATTTTTGTGACGGGCCAGTCAAGAAGTAAAACTCTGAATAACACACAAGAACGTTATAGTCGGGTGTAACCAACTGCGCAATACTCGTTCATTAATAGCTTTATACATTATTCTTATTGCTGGAGTGGACTTAAAAAAAGTGTATAAACTCGATCTTTAGAAAAGGTCATAACAAACTGGTGAAATTTGGTGACTCTAACTCCAAACTTGTAGGAATATGGATTATTGCGACTTACCCGCCGCCAAAATATATTGATTTTATAAAAAGCGAGGGAGATATATAGATTAAATCGAATTCTTACCTAATTAGTAAGCGTAGCCATTAAATTTTCAAAACTTTTTCTGAAGCGGGTATACACGAATATATATTTCCAGTTTTAAGTTTATTACTTCAATAGCGGCGAAAAGAAAGACGGACAGCACGAAAGTAATTTTCTTAAGCCATAAAACTTAGTATATTCAAATTAAATACCATCAGCAGATCAACAATAATTTGCAGTTACATAGTTTATGAAGTCTCATGTAGGAAATTTGTATAACAGTAAAATACTTGTTCTCGTAGGACAGTTTAATTGTGTTTTTTTTTTAAATAGGAAATTGATTGTAGAATTCAAATTAAAGAACCTATTTACCAAAAATTTATTTAAACATAAAAATTAAAATAGCTCAGCCAAAAATAAAATTATTGGTAAAACAAAATTTTAAGGAACACAGTTTAAGCAATAAAAAGGCATTCAGAGTAAAAGAGAAATTGAAACTACGAATTGCAGGTGACCGAATCGAAGGATATGCGCGAATGGGCGCTTCATGTAAAGTCGCCACAGGCAAAGGACAGCGGCATCTACGAGTGCCAAGTGAATACAGAGCCCAAGGTGTCTATGGGATTTCAGCTTAATATTATTGGTAAGTAACTGAAAATATGGAAAAACACTGTTTTCTATTACTTTGTATTTTGTAGGTACGAATTTGCCGTACATTTTTTGAAAATTTTTATATTTTTTCAAAAAGGTATTATAAATTACATTGGATTTGTGCAAGACCCTTGAAATTTCGGATAAACGTATACTCATATAATCTTAAAGCGTGGCAAATATATATCTGTTAAATCTAAAAATTAAAAAGACAAACCTTATTTTTCTACGACCAACGATATCATAATGTATCAATTTAATCGAATTGACACGCCACAAAAGGTGTAGCCAAAAATCGTACCATAATCGTAATCATCTCTGACGTGGATACTCAAATATATATTCCAAATTTAAAATCTTTACCTTCAATAGTGGCGCAAAAATTGCGTTCACCATACGACAGAGGTGCGGACAGTAAAAATTACATTGCACAAACAGAATATACTCTTTTCAACTCGTGAACAAATATAAAATATATCTATAGAACAAAACTTGGGCTTTATGTTTAAAAATATAACAGTGGCCATTTATCTGCTTTGATTATAATCAAAGCAACCAACTTTTAAACTCAGAAAGTATAAAATGCTTACATTAATTAAATAGTGCTGCCGAATATTCCAATATGATGATAATATCGCCTGGCGGCAGCTGCGTTCAGGCACTTATGCAAATCAGTTTGCAATCCCTTTTTAAGTTTCCGATTATGCTCTTGTCCGCGTGCAGTCTTTTTTACGCACCGACTTCCTTTTTGACGCTCTTCGCAAATGAATTTCCGATTACATTTTCTTTGCCACCGTATGCATTTTAATTTACGTTAATGAAACAATTGCGAAACACCTTCATTTCTGCATAAGCCACCGTCCACCGCCTGTAGGGTACTGAAACGCTCTTAATGACATTATCAGCATACGCGTCGTATGAGTGACTCGCCGCAGGTTTTTGCAGGGCGTTGAACAGTTCGCAACTTCCTCTGCTGGTGTGTTGCATTTAATTAATGTCATTATGCAAATTTATGTGACCGACCCACGATTTCTCCAAAGGATTTATACCTTATAAAAATGCAGATTGGGCGTGGTCTAGCCATAAATAAGAAGATATGTCTGTACCAGCAAGCTACTAAAAAAATACAAAATACTTTAATCCATATTTCTATTTGTCGGGTTGACTATATCTTAAGACGTAGGAAACTTACTTTCTTTCCGTAGTTACCTTGCATGATCTAAGTGCACATCGATACTGTGCCTTGAAAAATTGCTGCTGCAAATTTAATTTGTTTCTCATCCATTTCAAACTTTTTTTTAAAGATGATTGTTTTATTGGTTATTCTGGTAATACCGTATAATACATAAAGAAATATTTTACATAAAAAAATTTACAATACAATTTAAAACAACAAAAGGCACTTAAATATGCCAATGTGCAGAGGTTTTACCTCCTAAAATTGGGTTTGTGCAATGTCATTTTTTCAACGCTATCAAATTTAGACACTTAAAAAATTTAATTTATAATTGTAGCTATCTGCGTCAGACAAAGTGTTAAGATTTTTGTGTCACGCCCACTGGGATGCTGGCAATATCGTAAACCGATAAAACGTGAGCATTTCCCACAATTGTCGCCATGGTGACCTCCCCAAAGATTACGATTGATTGATATTCCTGCCAAGCCCACTTAACCGTCGCCCAGTCACCCCATCCCAGAATTGTGAAAATCGCACGCAGTTTTAAAGCTAGAGTTGGAAAATTTGGCAGACAGTTTTAGGGTGACCTCCTTTAAAGATCGAGCCGACAATATTTTCATCTTTAATAGAATATCTACATGTTAGGATATAATATATAAGTAATAGTAATAGTAATAGTAATAGTAATAGTAATAGTAATAGTAATAGTAATAGTAA
>SCDS01000534.1:0-34690 GCA_004149465.1 Drosophila nigromelanica
TCTCTCTCTCTCTTTCTCTCTCTCTCTCTCTCTTTCTCTTTCTCTCTCTCTCTCTGTCTCTGTCTCTCTTTGTAATTGCAACGATTTACACGCGATTATGGGCAACTCTTTGTTGTGCCAACTAAATATGACAAGCTGCCTCCACATCTGCACATCTCCACATATGGCGCAGAGCTGCTCCCTTTCAGGAAGGAGCTCCTTTTGCAGGTCTGCAGCTCCTTTGGCCTTAACTGCGATTGACGGGCGCTGATAGGCGAATTTTGCATAAACGCAAACGAAGCAAACGAACCTTCGACGCGTTGGCGGAAATGCGTTTTGAATCCTTGTGCCTCGTTGCCTTGTTGCCCCTGTCTGTCCGTCCGTCTGTCCGTCTGTCCACCTGCCTGTCTGGCTGCCACATGGGGCATGGGGTTCCATTTTTACCATTTTGGCCGGCGCATTGTCTGCGCCTGTCTGGTCGCGGCTTTGTTTAATTGCGATTGCGAGCTGCAATTGTGAGTTCGCTGGTTTCCATTTCGTTTTTGCTCGCATGCAGTTGAATCCTCCCTGGAGGCATATTCGACAACGCATTGCAATTGAGAATGGAGAATCGGGAATCGAGCATTGAGAATCGGAGCACGCTTCATGCCGCTTGTTGCCAGCCGCAAATTCCTATGCCTATGCCTCAGCCTCAGCCCCATTCGCAGTCCCGTTCCCTTCGTTCCCTTCCCTGCCGCCTGCCTTGGTTATAGCCAGGCTCAGTTCCTGTTGCCGGGCCACGCACAATGCGCGCATAATAATGAGGCAGCAGCCAGTTGCAGTGGCAGTTGCAGTGGCAAGCAGCAAACTCGTTTCAGCTCACTCTCCCCTCCTCCCCCTTCCCGCGCCCCTCTTTTCACCTCGCCTTGCTGGCTGCCACTTTGCAGCGCTGCTTGCTTGGCTTGCACTTTGTCATAGGGGACAAACTATGCACAAAGAAAAACTCATTCCTCATCAAAATCAGTCCAGTGGTGACAAAGCTTTTCTAACTTCAATTTCAAGCAATATGGAAACGTTTGCAACAATAATTTTGAAAGATTTAGTGGCAAATTTTTTGGGATTCCCAAATTTTAAATTAAATAAAATTTTCAATTTTTTTAGGCATATTTTGATTAGAAAATAATATGCATCGATTTAAATGCAGACTTATTTTTTAGATTAGATTTAGATTAGATTTTAAAATTTGAACACTAATTTAAGCAAGTTTTTAGGTACGTTTTCAACATGTATTTTAATAAGCAATTAATGTGCCTAGATTTAAATGCAGTCTAATTTTTAGCTTTAACCTCCTTATCATGGTTAAAAAGCTAGTTCAGTTTTAACAAAGTTATGGTAGTTTAAAAGTTGGACACAAATTTGAATGAATTTAGAATGTGTCCAAATTTAAATGAATAATCAATACAAGGTCCAAAACATGAATTAAAATTTATTGCTTAACTAAATTCGATTTTGACCATGTTATGGCAGTTAAATTTCTCCTGCTTATTTGGGAACATTTTTGGGTGCATTTGCAACATGAATTTTGGTAAGCAAATAATGCTAGCTAGGTTTAAATTTAACGGATTTGCTGTTCTGTATCGCGGCCGCAACACAGCGTTGGCCAAGTTAAGTTCTGCTTAATCGCATTGGCGCTCATGATTTAAGCTGATTTTGCAGCTTGTTGTGCGACAAGCTGTGTTGAAATCCCCCGCCCTTCTCGAGTGCCTCCCCCCGGTTAACCACAACAAAGGCCGCCTGGTTCTCTGGCCATGCAGCTGGCCGCAAAGCGAAAGCCCCCGTCAAGAAGTTCGCTTTTAAAAAGCGCGCACGAGTAAACACAAAGATGTCCCGCCCCTGTCCGGCAGTCCGCTCCCCTCCTTACAGCTCACCTAGCCACCGATGTGCAGCCGCGCCCGTTTTGCGACCATGTCAACGTTTTTTGTGCTAGCCGCGGGTGCACAATATTCGGCCAGCTTCACCTCTTACCCCAACTCCAGCTTCAGCTTCAGTTCCAGCTCCAACTTCAGCTTCAGCTTTTGCCTTTCCCTCATTTAAGCAGCGCAACGCCCGAACTTTCATGCAATGCAATTTCTATTGTTCTTGCCCGAGAAGAGAGCGCGCAAAACAAAAAACAAAAAGCAGAAAAAACACAAACTAAAAACAAAAGCCAAACATTGCCGCTAGCCTGGACTCCCCTGGACTCCGCTGCCCTTCCCTCCATGTTGCCTCCGCTGTATGAGCCCAATTCCTGTGGGGCACTCCTTGGAAACGTAACGAAGTCAACGCTGCTGCCACAAAATGAGCGCTTTATACCTACTTAGATCGCTATAAATTTGGCTTAAGGCAAGAAAAGTGTTGCCGTGTTGGGCTGCAGCAGCTGTCTGGACCATTGATGCACAGTGGTGAGTTAACTGATGAAATTCAAATGAAAATTCGCATCATAAAGGCAATTTCCTCCTAGCTAGAAATGCTTCAATTTTATAAGCAAAAAGAGTTGTTTTTGAAATATGATTTTATTTTAAATTTGCTTACAAAGATAAAATGCTTAAAAATTTATACATAATAATGGCCGTCAGGAGTATTTTCATTTCTTCTATTTTGTTTATTTTCAGATTTGAGAACGCAATGAGAGGGAGAGAGAGAGATGAACAATTTTTGGTAAGTATTCATTTATTTATTTAAAAACAATTGGTAAATTTGTTTAATTTTATATTCCAGGTTCCCCGGATGAGTTCCTGCTATTTTTTAAATGTTCATTAAGTATATGTATGTAATCATGTATAAGAATTGTATAAATTATTATTAAAGATTGTTAAACGTACTTGTTTAAGACCTACTTACATAAAAACATATATATAACATGAATAAAAACATATAAAAAATAAGGTTGTAGAGAGCAATTCAATAAACAAAACAAAAAACATATATTCTGCTTTTATTATTCGGGCAAGATTGTGGGAGTTTTCTAATGCAAATTCCGGCTGAAGTACCAGGCAAACAGAATCGTCGGAAGGTCGACAAAAAAATATAAAAAGTAAAAAATTTCATTGCATACGAAATTTCTGCTGAAACACCAGGCGAACATAATCGTCCGAAGGTCGACAAAAATATAAAAAGTAAAAAATTTCATTGCATACTTGTAAGGGCACAATTTTCGGCTACAGAAAAATGTTAATTGCATACCTTTAATGACGCCAAATGTAATCAATGTAAACCTTTTCTCTTAATGTTATCGCCGCTGTTACAGCACCTGCAGCTTATTTACAGAACTTTAAATGGCCATATCTCGGTTATTAGTGGTCCGATTTTGGAAAGATATACCTCTTTCGACTCGTATAAGTCTGTAGAATCCCCATTTAAAATTTCAAATTTTAGAATCGACCCATTTTTGGCAAAAATTGTGATGTTACCCCTTGTGATTTTTGTCAAAAATGGTCAAAATTCAGAATGCGAATTTTTTAATGCCAATCGACAGTGCGGGTCCGTACGAGTTTAAAAAGGTATATCATTCGAATATATATGCTTATTTGCCTAAGATATGGCGTTTTTAATGTTGAAAACTGTTTAAATTGGCTTTTTCTCGGCTATTAGTGGTCCGATTTTGGAAAGATATACCTCTTTCGACTCGTATAAGTCTGTAGAATCGATCCCCATTTAAAATTTCAAATTTTGGAATCGACCCATTTTTGGCAAAAATTGTGATGTTACCCCTTGTGATTTTTGTCAAAAATGGTCAAAATTTAGAATGCGAATTTTTTAATGCCAATCGATAGTGCGGGTCCGTACGAGTTTAAAAAGGTATATCATTCGAATATATATGCTTATTTGCCCGAGATATGGCGTTTTTAGTGTTGAAAAACTGTTTAAATTGGCTTTTTCTCGGCTATTAGTGCTCCGATTTTGGAAAGATATACCTCTTTCGACTCGTATAAGTCTGTAGAATCGATCCCCAAATAAAATTTCAAATTTTAGAATCGACCCATTTTTGGCAAAAATTGTGATTTTTGTCAAAAATGGTCAAAATTTAGAATGGGAATTTTTTAGTGCCAATCGATAGTGCAGGTCCGTACGAGTTCAAAAATGTATATCATTCGAAAATATATGCCTATTTGCCCGAGATATGCAGGTTTTTTTAACATTGACTAATTCGAAAATTAAATTATTGCAATTAACTTACTTATGAAAATAGATATGTATACAATTTGTTCATTATTGTATTCTCCTTACTTATAAAATAGATTTGTATATAATTTGTTCCCTAGAAAAATTAAGCTTAAGTTGTTTTATTTTTGTTTTTTTACATTGTGATTAATTTCTTAAATATTTTAAAATTCCAGTCTCGATCCAATTTAATTCAATAAATCGTCTTTACCGTAAGCTATAAAGAAAAAGATATACATTGAGAGTTTTAGTATTTTATTTATTTATTATTATTCATTAGTAAGAGCTGATTTGAATGAAAAGTTGGTAGCCAAACAAATGACTTGCAGTCCACTGTGCGAACTGTGTGTGGACTGTGTTATGGTTCGGGTCGCTTTGGTTGGCTTTGGTTCGGTTCGGCTTGCTGCCCGTTGCCCGTTGCACGTTGCACGTTGCTCGGTTGCCCGTTAGTGGAGCTTAGAGGCCGCGCATTGCCGCAAGTCCGCATGATTTATGCGATTATTCTTTTGCGCAGCGCCCAACTTTATTGTTTTATGTTGTTGTTGTTGTTTTTGCCTTTTTTTTTGTTTTGTGGCCAGCGACGCGGCGACGGTCCGCCGGCCGTTGGGTCTATTGGTCTGACTTTGGCTGAAGCTGCACTCGTATCTTGTTGCACTGCCGCCGGCTCAGAGATTCCAGCAGTCGCCAGCTGTTTTCGCGAGTGGAGTGCAGCGGGGTGGGTTGGGGGGGTGGTGGGAGGTGGGGCGGGTTATAGTGTGTGTTTGTGTTCAATTATTGAACATGCAGCATTATTGCAGCTAGAGCCACATGCAGCTGTGGCAGGCATGCGCCGGGTTAATGTCTTGTTGGTTATTGCCACCTCAGTCTGTCTCGCTCTCTCCCTCTCTCGCACTCCATATCTCCCTATTTCGCTCTCTCGCTCGTGTGTTGCACTTTGCTGCACAGCCCATTTGTAATTTGGCACTAACGGATCTGTTGATCCCATAAATTGCAAAGCAGCAGCTGGTCAGCTGGTGTGAGCCAGAAAGAGAGCGAATAGGCAGAGTTAGAAAGAGAGCGAGTTGGCTAACTGGGTGTAGAGACAAGTTCATTAAGACTTCACTGGTAATAACCGTCCAGATTGTGGCCTATAAAATCTGTGATTTGATGTGTTGCAGCTGCAAACGCGCGTTCAATGCGGCATGCAACTAGCTGCGTCGTTATCAAAAGGAGTTGCTTTAGATTTCATTTAATTAGGTTTTTTGTGTGAATTGTATACAGTTGCTTAATCATTATTATAAAGAAAACAAAAGCATGGAATTTGCATACTTACTGCTAACTTGGTTAGTTAGATAAATTATCTACAAAGTAATGTGAATTTCACACTTAAATTCTTGCTTAATTTGATTTAAATTGAACACCAATTTTTACATCAAATGCCTTTAATAACAATTTCAATGCTTTAGCTCTCTTTCTCTCTCTCTCTCTGTCTCTTTTACTACCTATATTCTTTATTCCGCTCAATTTGTCTCCTTCTCTCTTTATTTCCAAAATATTTTTATATTAAACCAAAGTTTTTTTTAGCAGTGCTTTTATTATTGAATTGTCAATAATTGAATTTTTTTAAGATGAAACTTTTCATAATTTAATAAAAACTGTTTTCTATAAATAACCGAAAAAGTCGCTCAACTTTTTACATAAATTTCATTTCATGTCGAAGTTGGCCATTTTAGTGTTATTTATGTTGGTTATATAAACATGAAAATGGTTTTCAATTTAAGCCACAATTATGAGCTGTGCGTGCAACGGTTGCCAGCTGCAGTGAATGCAAATGCTGTTGCCGTTTTCCCTTTTGGCCAAGAACGCAGCAAGAAGGCAAGCCCCATAAAAGCCGAATATGAATTACGCCTCAGTTGATGCCCATAAACGCCCCCTCCGAGCAGGGGCAATTATAGACTCGCCAGATCTGAGCCAGATCCGGCCAAGCCAAGCCAAGTTCAGCTAGTTGTTGGTCTATTTTTGGTAACTTGTCTAACAAGCTGCAGCTGCATTTGGGCGTGTTCCAAGCCGGGGCAAAAACCATAACTGCTCGCACTTATAACCAATAAGCAGCCAACTGAATTGCACCGATCTGAGCTGGCCAACAACCAGACTGAGTCACAGTTTGCTGCAGCTGCTGCTGCTGCTGCCTGTTTTCGATGCGAATTTGCAACCAAATGGGGGCAACTTTGTGCCCACTCACCGAAACTTGCCACAGATGACAATTGCTTATTTCTTTTGTGCTAAAAGTTGTTCATTAAAACTCGCCACGAAATTATATTGATTTTTGATCTGGCTTTGATTGTGATTATAGTCTATAAACAAGTGCAAAAGAATTCGACTAGCAGATACCCTGTATGCAGTTCTTAAATACCTTCAGTGTTTTCAGGGCTTAAAGATAAGATATTCAACTGGTTGTATATATTAAAAAACCAAGTCTATACCTCTTCAATACACTCTGTTTTAGAGAGAGTGGAAGGTATCCAAAAAATTAAATATTAAATAAGCGAAACTAATTGCTTAATTTGATGTCTATGGCTTCTTACTATTTCAAATATGCTAAAAAATTGATTGGAATCGCACATCGATTTCCATCGATTTTTAAATAAATTTGTGATTTTCTTTACAAATTTATTTGAAAGTGAATTGAAATTTGTTCAGAAAAAGTGTTTATGTGGATTTTTAGTAATCGATTATTTTCTTTGTTATCGAACTTGCTAAAAAAAAATAAATGCAAATCGATATTTATCGATTTTGAAGAAATAGTGGGAAACTTATAGTTGTGCTTTTGACTTTTTTCAGAGAGAAAATTTATGTTATCCGGATTTTTGGTTATCGATAAACTTGATTTGCGTATGATATTAGAGAACATGTAATCCAAATTTCTCGTCCTTTACTCTCTGGTACATTTATAGACAGACACACGAACACATCTAAATCGACACATCTGTTGATGCTGATCAAGAATATATATACTTCATGCGATCAGAGATACTTCCTGTTGATTGTGACATATTTTTGCACAACTGCAACAGCTTATTATGCAGGTTCTTAATAATGAACAGGGTATCTGTAAAAGGCCTGATGATTGCATGTGGCATAATTAAATGTGGGCACAGTTGCCGCTGCATTCGCCAAGCTTGTTGAATTAATAACATTGATTTGCACAAACGACTGGGCCCAGTCTTCAGCTTTAGTTCCAGTTCCAATTCCAATTCCAATTCCAATTCGAATTCCAGTTTCAGATTCAGTTTCAGTTCCAGTTTGAAGTTGTCAGTTAGCAGTTATTCAATTTTGTCCGTTGCCACTTAAATTTGCATTTTGATATCGCGTGGAACGAGCAGCTGCGGCAACAATCAGAGCGGCTGTCAGAGCTGAGAAAACGAGGAGAAAACTAGAAAATCGAAAATCTGTTCGTCTGTCCGTCTGTCCGTCATCATAAATCGATAAAGGCAACGAAACGCTGCTGAGCGTGCCAAAAGTTGCCAATTAAAAGTGGCAGCCACAATTTGCCGCAACCAGAGAGCCCGCCACTTGTTGCACGACGACAGAACGGACAGACGGACGGACGGACGGACCCACCGAGCTGCCGACTGGTTGCAGTTGCCCCGCGTTGCATTCGTAATGAGCTGTGTGCGAAAAGCTCTCTGGATGCCAGCGATAAGTAGCAGCCAAAGCAACTGTCTCGCCATGCAAATTGCTGCGACTGTCCGGCTGTCCGGCTGTCCGACTGTCAGTTGATAAGCGACCCGCCTGGTCCGGCCCGGCCTGGCCTGGCCTGGGCAGGCGTTTGAGGCCTTTTGCCACCAGCAGCGACGCCACGGCCAACGACAACCGTTGGTGGCAACTGTCTCTTTAGGTGTGGCATGGCCAACTTCAATTTGATGGCGTGCCCCACCTCTAAGCCCCTTCAGCCCCCCCTCCCGCCGCCCTACACCCCCTACCCCACCCCTGGTACAGAGCTCATGCTGGCTGGCACAGAAACCCAAAAAAAGTTGGTCAGTTTAGAAATAAATTGGAATTGGAATTAGTTTTTGACTACTTTTTTTTTGTTGGTTTCTTTAGATTACATACCCATTACAAAATGGTAAGAAGGGGTATATTGAAGTTATGCTTATGCTTATTTGACTGCTGTCATTTATTCTTGATCAGCATTAAAATAAATAAAATAATAAATAATCTATTTCTCTCTATTACAGTTAAAGCATTTATCGGTTCGATACTCATATCCTTAAAATCGATTATTTTCATTTTTAGCTTTATTTTTGATCACATCTCGATCAAACCTTGTTTTTGATCAAAGATTGCGAATATTTTACTTTTTTGATACCATTTAACATAGCTTCAAAAATTACTAGCAAAATGGTAGAGTAAATAAATTTGAATTTTAACTATTGGATAAATCAAACAAAACTAATGTTGGGAATATATTCTACATCATTTTGAGATATGGCAGCTGTGCAGTTGGCTACAGGGTGTCTGCCAGTCGAGTAACCTTAACTAGAGAGCTCTTGTTATTTGGATTTAAATAACTCTTTTTCTGTTGGCGGCCGCTTTCCACACTCACTTTTCATCGACAGTAGCTTCTGCTTAGCCAAACAATGCTCGCTTTTAATGCACGAAGAAGAAAAAATTTAAAGAGGAAGGGAAAGAGAGAGAGAGAGAGAGAGAGAGAGAGAGAGAGAGAGGGATACAACAATTAAGCAAACGAATCTGGGACTGGACCAGGGTCTAACAGGGGGGACCAAGTTGGACCAAGCCAATCAACTGGCAACTGGCAACTGGGCAAAGAATTTTTCCTAATTTACATATCTGAGGCATTAGCTCGTTCGTTTGGCTATTCAAATTGCTTTGCATAGATTTTCAGACTAAACAAATTTGTTGTTGTTGCTGCTGTTTCTCAGATGCTGCTGCTGCTGCTGGTGCATTGTTTGAGCATAAACATGCATCTACCGTTAAGGGAAACGAGTGAAATTCAGTTGCCTTGGCAAGCAGCAACCTAAATACCCTAAATGAAGACCCGTCCAGGGTCACTTAAGGCTGTGAATTAACAAATGTTTCAGTCGAAAACAGTCTAAAGTATCAGCACGGTAGCTAACTTCATTTTATAAAATTTCTGCTATAGATAAAAAAGAAAATAAATGTATGAAAAATAAATATTAATAATAGTATATAATAGTAGCAATCACTGTCCTGCATGGTTAATTTATGAATTTAATTTATGAATTTTATTTATTTGTACAGCTGAATACACTCAAGTATTCAAGTATTGCTTCAAGTTATTGCAAGCAATTTTGTGTCCTCCATGGTCACTTTTGCATGGCAAATGTTTTATCATTTGAATACGGCTCAGAATTTTATTCATATACATAATGCTAAACGGTTTTTAATGCCATTTCATATGCTATAACCTATGGCTAGCTTTAAATTAGCTGAAACTGCTGATTCTAGTTAGCAAATATGTTTTGACAATTATTCGATTAAATTTTATCAAATTAATTCTCCATTATAGAATATATATAGAACATATAAATGCGAATTTTAGTTGAATGTCTTCTGTGTTTACCTATTTATATAATTAGCTTGACACCCGTTCTAATGCAGCATTAACAGCTAAATAAACCTATTCGAATTTATATACCGACTGAAAAACATTATTTTCAGCCAAACAGAATTGAGTTTGTTTTGCATTCTCCATGGTCAGTTGAGGCTGTGCTTCAGTTTGAGGCCCAAAGAGCTTGTTGAAACTTATATGCCCCACCCTCCCAGCAGGGCATGGAAAGTTGCCCAAGCAGAGTTTGCTGAAAATTAATTAGACTCAATATGTTGCAGCTGCAGCTGTTGTTGCTGCTGTTGTTGCTGCGGCAACTGGCCACAACAACTAAACAGATTCTTTGCTCATATTGTGTTTAGTTTGTATTTTTTGTCTATTTGTTGTTGTATACTAAAATCTTTGCGCTGACAATTCTCATGTAAATGCCAAAAGTTGCTGCATTGTTTAAACATTTGGAGCCACGGTAAAAAAGCGGTAAACAAGTTGCTGTCAATGTGAAACATGGACAACATTTCTGAGCCGCAGTGGCGCTTTCTAATCGCTGCGCCCGATAAGGCAGCCTCAGTTATGCGGCGAGTGTGTGCGGAGGGGCCGAGGGGCAGAGGGGGAGGAGAAGTTTTAATAAAACCATTTCAGCTGGCACTTTCCCAGTGCTACTGCAACTGCTGCAACTGCTGCTGCTGCTGCTGCAACTGCACTCGAAGAAAAATCGATAGAGATTGAATGAAATCTGAATTTAAATATTCTTAAAATGTGCTCAAAATTCTTATTTCAAAATTATTCCTCAGTTCAGTTGGCAGTTTTGACATTTATATATAAAACCACTTTAATACAGCAATTTTAAAATATATTTTGTTTTCGTTAGGCAGCTTTTACATTATTCTTGTTATAAGTATTTTGTATTTAGTTCAAGTCGTTCTTGAATTTTGTTTATAATTTTTTTTATAAATACTCGAACTTGTTTGAATTAGAATTTAGTAAAAAAAATAAAATACTTTATTTAAGTACCATTTTGGATTTAAATTTCAAGAAATTTTCATTATATATTAATTATTTTTTATATTAAATGTGAATCTTTTATGATTTAAAAAAACACGCTTTATTTTCCAAAAATAGAATATTAAATTCTAAAGTTTAAGTTTCTTAGATAAAAACGAAATTTAAAGTGAAATATTTAAGAATTTTGGGCCAGTAAAAAGAGCATTTTAAAAAAATTAAAAATGTAGATAAGATAATTCTTTGTTTTAACTTTAATAAGAGTAAAAAGTTCGTTTCTTCGAGTGTCGCATTTGATTTTGGCATAATATCTCACTCGTTTGCAATATTGCAAACGTAATGCAGGTGAAAAATAGACAGTCAGGTAGTCAGATAACGACAGCAGCTGAACTGAGCTGAACTGAGCTGGACAAGCGGTGCACTTGTTAACTTGTTGTTGGCCAGCTATCCTCGATTGATCCAGGCAAGCCACCTGACCGACCGACCGGACAACGGCTAAACCACTCAACCACCCAAAGCAGTTAACTGCAAGTGCCGCAAATCAAATGGCAAAAACTTATACAGATGTCAATTATTTTTGCCAGCAGCAATTTTGGCTTTGTAGCAAACGAAATTGCAGCAACGAATCGATGGAGCCAAAGTTGGATCCGCAGTTGGAGTCTGCACTCGTTAAGGCAAATACAGACAGACAGACAGACAGACACACACACACATACAGAGTTATATCTACGTGAGGTGGCTCTTTGTAAAGTCATCCAGTCATTCAGTTATTCAGTCATCTAGTCATCCAATTGTTGGCCCAAAGAAAATTGCTGAAGGATTGGATTGGATTGGATTGGATCAGAGCAGCAGAGACCTGGCTACGATTATAATTGAATGATTGCATGGCTATAGCCAAATGATTTGCTCGTCATTAACTCTCAACTAGTTGCTTGTTATTCGGGGGATCAATTTACAGAGAGAGAGAGAGAGATGGTGTTCAATTGATCAGCGGTGCAAAAGGTGTCAAAATTATTATTTTTTTTGCTCCTTCATTTTGGGTCAACCCGCTTGCCTCGAGAGAATTGCAAAACGCTCGAAACAAATGGGCCGAAATGGTTCTGTCAAGTTCATTAAATTATTTCAAATGTTTTGTCTTTGTCGAGCCGAGTGACTTATTGCAGACGCAGTCCAGAGCCTAAACAACTGACGAATGTAACGGCCAAACAAGATGGAGCTTTGTTTTATTGACTACGGTCGAAGCCGAAGCTGGAATACCCTAACAATCAAGTGTGCAATGCAAGATGAACTTTCATTTTGGCAGCTATAAAATAAAATAATAATCCAATGTTGATATTATTTGGATGAAATGTTTAAAATAATTACAACAATAATTTTATAGTTCATATAGGTTCTTTAATAGCTATATGATATTGTTGTTTAATGTTTATTCCATTTTGCTTACAATTTAAATGTTGACTTGAGCTCGCAATTAAAAACTTTGGTAACTTGAAAAACAACAATTATATTTTGATCAAATTATTTCTGGTCTGATTTTGTTAAGATTTTATTTATATATTGGAAGCATAATAAAACTCATAATTTGACAGTTTGGTCAAGATAAGTAAAAAACAAAATAATTTGAAAGTAAACATTTTTTTAAATGATGAAGATTAAAGAAATGTTACTGGGGCACAATTTTTCATAAAAAAGTGTGTGATATAGTGATCTGATCTGATCTGATCAGTTGTATTGGCATAGAAGTAGATTTTTGATCAAGTCTATACTTATGTCTAATGGATTCGGCAATGTCTTCAGCAATGTGTTGCATATTTCATGACAATATCAGAATACCCTCGGCAAGAGTATTACAACAACGATGACAAGAAACGAGGACGTGGACTGAAATGTGGATGTGGACATCGAGTTAGATGTGGACGTGAACGTTTGACAAGAAATTTATTTAAAAGACAACTGGCAACAAATAAATTTCAAGAGAAGAGCGATTGCAAGCAGAGCATGGCGCATAGATAAAGAAGCACAGAAAGAGAAGGCGAGAGAGAAAGAGAGAGAGGCCTATAGATGCAATGTATGTATATATATATTTGTATATATTTGTGTAGGAGTCGTCTTGGCCTGAAATTCATTCATCAGGGTAATCGATCAGACGTAGCTGCCTTGACGTGAACTCCGAGTCGTGTAAGCGTATGGAAATTGCAAATAGGCCCGGCTAACAATGCGACATAAAATTTAATCAATTTATTGGAAACGAGGCATTGTTTTAGCCATTTTCGATTTTAATACTCTTAGCAAAGGGGGGATATTTTAATAAAATGTGCATATAGATGATTTAATTTATTGTGTTTCATGACAATTAGTTGAAAGCATATATATAAGAATTTATTTTTAACTATATTAAATAGATGGCAAGGAAATAATTTATTGAAATTTAGGTAACATATATTTTAATGTATTTTATTTTAATGGTCACCTCCTTTAAATATCGGTACACAAATTTGGGCTCTCGGTTCTAGGTATCATATTTAAAGCACCCATAAATTTGTCAAAACTGAACCGATTTTCATGTTTGATGGCATACTGGTTCTGACTTTTCATTTAGATCGATTCTGCATTAAATTTATTTTTGATTTTTTATGGAAAAAAAGCATATACCCCTCCCTTACTCATTTGCAAAAAAAAAAAATGTTTTCAAAATCAAAAATCTCTCACAGTTTTAAAGCTAGGCACAAATTACAAAATACCGAAAATTTTCAAAATAACAATAATAATTAAGAACGTGAACGAGTATAACACAGTCGGTAAGGCCCGACTGGAGCGTGTACTTACTTGTTTTAGGTTTGAATAAGTAGTTTTTACTGTAATTTACAGCAACAAGGGAGTATGAGATATTTCGGCTGCTTTAAGCTAGTTGCTTTCTTGCAGTTGGTTTTCAAAGTCTTAAAGCGACTTTCTCCACTTGGATTTGGAAATAGAGAATTGCACATAAAAAGCATAAATAAGTCGAGAGTGTGTTGGGCCAGAGCCCAAATAAATTCAAACGATAGCAGGCGTCGAGCTGTCGTTGAGAGGGGGTGGAGAGGAGAGGGGGGGGGAGAGGGGGGAGGGACGCGTGGCGTGGTTGCCTGGTTTGCCTGGTTTGCTTGCCTGACCAACCAACCGCACCCACATGCGGCTTGAGTTATGGCCCAGGCAGGAGACAAAGACACGCGTCTGGGTTCGAGCTTTGGATTTAGGTCTTTCGATTCGATTGCAGACAAATGGTTAAAAAGCAGCTGCACCAAATCATGTAAGCAAAAATACAACAACAACAAAAACAAAATAAAAATAAAACCTGATCATGACTTAACTGTCACCAGTACACACACAAAATAAAAACTCCCCAAAAAAGTCCACTATTAAAAACATTTTAAAACACACACACTAATTAAACAAGATGGTGAAATCCGAGGACGGCGGATATACTCTGATCAGCACACAGGAGATGCTCGAGCGGGAGAAGAAGTATATGCATTGCTTGCAGGACATTAGTGTGAGCTGCAACTTCATCAAGGGTAAGCTACAATATATATAGTAAGTTTAGAGTAACTGATTTCGCAATGGAAATCATTGTTTTTATACACTGAACGCATGGAAAATGTGTAAAATGTATATACATATATTCTTGTTTAGGACAACGCGTTGAGTTGATTGAGCCATGTCTGTCTGTCCGTCCGTCCGTCCGTCCGTCTGTATGAATGCATCGATCTCGATAACTACGAAAGCTTACCTACACTTTTCGACTTTAGTTTTTCCTAATCAATTTCTGATATCGTGTCGTGTTTCATTAATATCGATAAAAATCGATTTCCATCATTGGTTTTTTTACCATATCTCGTAGACTATAAGAGCTAGAGGCACCAAATTTGCGTTCGCGTGGTTTTGGATACCTCCCAATATCAATAAAACAGAAACTCAAATCAAAAACTACAAACTAGCAAATTGGCTTGTACCTACATTTTAATGCTCTTAATAAATCCCTAAAATTCCATAACGATCATATTTTTAGTTTTCAAATAAATCACGAATTTAGTATATATATATGACTGCAAATGGGTTGAAATGTTTATAAAGGGTATCTCCTAGTTTCGACTTGTTGATCTATAAAATTATATAACAATAATTTAATTACTATGAATAATGCCCATTTAATTTAGACTCCACACAGGAGTTCGCTCGCCTTGAGGAGGAGCGCGCCACTCGCGAGCATTGGGAGCATCACATACGCTGCGATGGGCTGCCACGCCCCTATTTGCCGCCAGAGATGCGCACGTTTTTGGCCAAAAAGCGGCATTTTCAGCAATTTGATGCCGATTACAACGTGGATTGGACACTGTGCGTGGACGAGCGCAGTGTCCTTTCCCAGGATATTTTTCGCAAGGATCGCACCAAGGCGGTGGTGAGGGAGATGTTGGACGATCGCATCGGTTATCGCTATGAGGACGACGTGCTTATGTATCTGAATACCCTAACCAAGATCGGTATAATGCTCGACAATCCCGCCGAAATGGATCGTGTGGGCTTGCCGCGTCTAATGGAGATTATGGAAGTGGGTGCCGAAAAAACGATAACAATCCGATAGCAAATTCAATAACATAGATTTAACTATCGCTAGGTGCGACGCGAGATCGAGGAAGAGATCGATAACTCCTTCGATCGGCTGACCTATCGCATAATACGCATGGATGGCGTCTACATGAAGTACGTGGTAGGTTGGTAGTCGTGCATACCCTGCCACGAATTGTGTAATGCATCTATGAATAACGAGCTCTGATCGGTGTTGATTTATCCTCGTCCGTCTGTCCGTTTAAACTTGTCAGTTAGTTCTACAATTAGACCGATTATATAGACCGATTAATATATCATATAGCTATATATGAATTATGCGTCAAAAATAGGTTTTTTCTTGTATAAACAACTTTTTGTTCTTTTTGTTTGAGTATTTACGAGTTTCACCAATTTTCTCATATACATATTCCTAACTTAGTATCAAAATCAGACATATACAATGTTAAATGGTTAAACTTAAAAAAAAAAATTTAATTTCATATTTTTAAATGAAGTATATGAAAATCTTGTTTTCATAAATAAGACAAAGTTCTTAAATTAAGTTATTTTTTCAAGACTTTTTAATAGTACGAAATAAGCGTTAAACTTGCTTAATAAAAGTAAAATATGACTAAGTTTGACTAATGAATAATGATATATTGGAAATTTTCGTTCTTGAAATAAGAATTTTGTGCTCAACTTAAGAAACTTGACATATTTTTCTTTGATTCCACCCATTTCTGTGTGTCTGACAAGTGGAAAATTCAAATCGCAATAATCTCTGTCAAGTCGAATATAGATTTGATTCGATTCGGTTGATTGTCTTCGCCAGCTCGGACGACGCAATGATCGCCACCTGGTCGCACGCTAGCTCCAGGTATGCCATTGATATTTGGGGACTGCGCAATGTTCCCATTCGTTTCAAGGAAATGCAGTAAGTGCTGAATCAATCTTTCGATATCCGATTGAATGGGTGCTTTAGACCCGATTCGTAGCGCCCCGTTCATGGTGGCTGAAATGCATACGACGGAGGTCACCGTCCAGATTCCGCTCAGCGTTCTCAAGGATTGCCTCACGCTGCGCTGCATTCACACGAACTTTGACAATTATTCGCAGTACGCGAAGAGCTACGATGCGATAGTGCCGGAGGGGAACGTCGATGTGAATGCGGGCATTGTGGATATCGAGGAGTGCCTGGTCAACGAGTGGATGATGCAGCTGGACGTCCAAAAGGAGCTCTTGGACAATATGCTGGCGAAGCGCCAGGCTTATGAGGAAATCATGGAAATCATCGCCGAGAGGACCGAGAAGGCAAACAAGGAGCAGAAGAACAACGACGGCAGCAAGCCCACCAAAATAGTGATACCCAAGGCGCCCAGAGAACCGCCCATCGTCCCGCCGGACATGCTCCCCGATGCCTACAACTCGTTCCTCGTTCGCGAACAGCAGCAGTATATGGATTTCCTGGATGAGATCTACAATCCACAGAATCTGAAACTACGCATGGACGAGGTGAGGCCAATTTAGACTGTTCGACTTCGATCGAGAGAGTTCGATTAGAGATCCCTCTTGCCTTAGATACACACATGTATTCTAGATCTAAATGATCAGTCTAGATCTACATCTAAATGATCAGTCAGTCAATTTTCACACTATCCTGATTGATATTTGGCAATTGTTTTGCACTAAAATATGGCTCACAGTTTCTTAGGCTTTCCAGGAAAATCTTTGTTCATTCCTCAGCAAATACAATTTTCACTGAAAATATTTATTTTCCGACAAAATTATTAATTGAATTTTCAATTCAATTAATATCTGGTAAAATGCTTTGTTTTTTTGTTTTTGATATTTAATTTTAAAATAGATTAAAATTCTATTTATAATTTTTGTTGAGGTCACTTTTCATTCAAAAGTTAAACTCATTTAAAATGTTTACTCTGCGTTGGGTCGAATAAGCTGTGAGCCACTGTACAAATGTAGATACACAAGATAATAAACTTAATAATGAAAATCGATATATTTCCAAAATAATAATAGTTGAGACCGTTTTCGATTGTTTCAAGCTGTTGTTATACTGTGAAAGTCGGTTACACCCGACTTGCTTAACAAAGCTTGCTTAGCAAACTTTTTTACCCTGGACTAATAAGCCTGTAATGTCAAATTGAGTTTTTTCTATTACATCCTTCTTTGCTTTTTAAGTAATTAATTAAGCCAAGTTTCTTTCACGGGGGTTGCAAAGTTTCAAGATATTCAGTTTTATGAGGTTTCTCCAAACGTGAAAATATCAAATGTATCTTAATCCAAAGTTGCCTCCCGTCGCGAGCTAATCATCAACTCATCATCGATTCGATGCAGATCAATATGCGACAACACATCATTCTGGGCGGAATATACTCGATAATGTTTGTGCGTCGCCCGATGAATACCAATTTCGAGAAGTTCAACGTCGTGTTGCACGAGGACGGCCGAGTGCTGCATATTATGGACGATGTTGTGGCCGATTTGCGGCCCAACTGGGATGCGGATAGTCGTGCGGGCTCCTCGCAATTCATGACGAACCGTTCGGTATCGCGACTGCGCGTGGATAAAAAGCGGGGCACATTTATTGAGGACGATGAGTTGCCCTATTTTTTTGTCACAATCAAAATGCCGCCGGAGCTGTGCATGTGGGGCGAACCGATTCCGTGCCAATATATAACTTGCATGCAGGATGTCCTGTCCGAGACATCGGTTGAGGAGAAAAAGGAGTCGGTTTACATCAAAAAGAGGAAATCAAAACTCAACGCCCACAGGCACACAGAAATGCAACGCAAGGATAGCGTTCAGTTCAATCAGATCGTACGCAACAATGAACCGCACTCGATCAACGTATTCCGGCCGACACTGTTAGCCCTGTTGCGTTGCAGCCGGAAACTGGCGCCGGGCGAGCGGGTGTTGCCCGTCCGCAATTTTCAATTGGTGCAAGTGCTGAATCATCTGCAGGGGCGACAATTGCAGCGTTATTGCGTGCCACGGATAATATCCTCGTTCAAGTTTCCGCTCGAGGTGAAGGAGGAGCTCGAACAGGCCTTCGATCAGCGGCCAAAAACAAAGAATATGCTAATACGACGACGCAGCGCTGACGTTGAGGAGAACTTCTTTGTTGGCGAATTGGATTTTGATTACGATATTCAGCATGCGCCCGAACGGCTTTACCCGGTTTTCAGTGATATCGAGCGAGTCAAGTACGATGAGCGGAGCATCAACGAGAAGCTGTTCGATAAGAAGTCCATGTACGGCCTGTTGGACACGTTCGATAACATCTCGAACAGATATATCACGCGATATCACGCCATCATGAATCAGTCCGATTTTATCGTCAAGAAGGCTAAAAAGGCCGTGGTGCCCGCCGCTGCTGCGACAGAATATCGAACCAGCTCGATGATCGGCAAGCTGAAGTCATTAAGTCGCTTCACCACTTCACGGCACTCCTCCACTCGTGTCAGCCACAGTCCCCTGGGCGGGATTTCGCCCTCGGGCAGCGCCGTTCGCTCCTCGAGCCTCCTAATGGGCGCTGCACCCCAGGTGGGCCAGGGCGCCGAAACTCCCGATGAAGTCGTCTTCGAAGAGCCCGAGCAGAAGCCTCAGGAGAAGGTCACGCACTGGACCACACAGTACATCATGTCCAGCACGTTCGACAGGAAGGCTCGCACGATGACCATCAAAACGGATCGTTTGGGCATCTTCGGTTTCGCCTACAAGCGCTACGAGCACTTTCCCTTCAGTGACTGGTACATGCAGCCCAACGAGGAGAAGTAAGTCAAAATCCAAACTCTGTTCTTATCATTTCCGGCATCCACTGTAAATGCTCCAAATAGGGCATATTGCAGCTGATCTGGTTTTTATTTTAAATCCAATGAGCCAATTTTCTTGTATTTCTTGTATGCCCTGTACACACTTTTTCAAATAGGGTATTGGGCAGTTGAGCAATTCTTTTCAAACTATATAATATCTGTTCTAATGATATCCTGTACCAACTGAACATGCTCCAAATAGGGTATTGTGCAGTTCAGCAGTTTTTTTTTTTAGAAATCTATGAGAACAAAGAAACAATATAAACATTCTTTTGTATGTCTTGTATACCCTGTACACACTGAGCATACGTCAAATAGGGTATATAGGAGTTGGGTGCATTTCCGATCAGAGCAAATCATGTGGAAAGGTATTTTCTTAAATTTCCTTAAATTTCCTTAAAAATGATTATAGTGCAAACAAGTAAATAGGGTTTACCTTAACCGATTTTTTTTTTATTTAATACGATTCTGTGAATATATTTGAGGCAAAACGGGTAGCCACGACCTAGAGCACACACTCACTTGTTCTCATTGCATTCCACTGTTTAGCCCTGAGGAGGTCCTTCTGAGCGTGGACACGTTCCATTGCCGCGTTATACTCTACATTTCGGCACAGGGCGTTAGGGGCTATGTCACAAATATAACCAGTGCCTATGTGGCCAATCCGATTAAATATCTGGAAATACCCACGCCCATTACCGATTTGCGTGAGTTGCGACAGGTAAGAGCGCATTTACGCGATAGCGATAACGATAACGATAATTATTGTAAATTGATTGTCGACAGCGTTTCTATGACAAGAGCATCAACATATTTGCGGAAAACGATGCTTACTTTTATATAGACAACGGCTATTTTTCGGTCAAGCATATGGCCACAGAGGACCACACGTACGATGCGATGGCCCTGCACTGCAAGCTGATGAAGTTCTATCGATCCAGTTGGAATCGATTGGCCTCGCGTCGCAACATTCTGATGGGCATGAAGACTGTCAAGGATAATATGGAGATGACGATGCGCATAACACCCGAAAATGTCACCTTTGTCGAGGTAGCGGAATTGTGCTCCGATGATCTCGATCAGATCAAGCTTGATTTTAAGAATACGTGGCGTAACATGAGCGTAAGTTCTGTCGATTATCTCTCATATTTGAAACGAAAGTTTGATCTTGCGCGTTTTTTAATATAGCACTATACGGATCTGCATCAGGCCATCATTTCGATGAATCCACATGCCACCGATGGCAGAAACCGGGATCCGTTATTCATCTTTCATATCAAGCGGATGCTCAACGAACTTCATCTAATGAGTTTTTCATAGATTTCTTCTCTATATTTGTAAGAATAAACCATTTTTTGTTTGTGGCAGAATCAACTGTCAGCTTTTCAATTTAAATCAGTTACACGTCAAACACACACATGTCTACACACACATACACATAAAAAAAAAAAAAAAACATAAAATAAAATAAAATATAACAAAAAAAAAATATTGAAACTTTTCATAAAAAAACCAAAAAAATACATAAATAAAATATATAAAAAGCCAAAAAAAAAAAAATGTCAGAATCAAATTCCAAAACGGCTAAAAGAGCAGACAGTAAGGGATTATCGTTAAAGAACAGGACCGCTGCCCAGGACGACAGCCATGGGTCTCTGATATCCGAGGAGGAGTGGAAGGAACGCGAGCAACGTCATCTGCAGCGCATCCACGATGTCAACGTGTGCCTGGGTTTCATCACTGGTTAGTTGGGCGACCTGCAAAGGCACTGGCTAGGCTAATCCCCAGTTTCTACTACTGCCAGAGTCCGTTGAGGGTTACAAGCTGCTCTTGGTAGAGCAAAGCAAAGCGCAGAAATGGAATCGTTATATGGCCTGTGATGGCCTGCCCCGGGTCGAATATCCCGCGGAGATACGCACCATGATTGCCGAAATGCACCATTTTGAGGCCAAGGCCGTCGGCTCTTTGATCAATTGGACCCTATCCGTGGACGAGAAGAGCATTCTATTGCAGGATACAAGCCGCGTGGACCGTACGCGTAAAACGCTCGAACAGCTACGTCCAAATATCGGTCAGCTCTACGAGGAGTATATCCAACGCTGCCTGATCACCCTGGAACGCATTGAGCTACTGATGGAGGATGAATACGCCATGGCCGATGTGACACCGGATCAGGCTATAGAAATAGCTTCGGTAAGACCGGAATTGAAATTAAGCTGATCGAACACTTTGCTTCGGAGTGCCGGAGATTAAATACACTCAACAGCCTGAAACCCCCCCTGAATCGTTTCATTGATTGGGAAAAAACGTCAAAAACGTAAAAAACGTCCTTAAATGAATTTTTGTTTCGATTTTTGAAATCACTTGCACTTCATTAAAGCAATATATTTTGCGGCTTCAGATGCAGATTAGGAATTTAATTTACTAGTAGATAAGGATTAAGATGACGATTTAGATTAACAATAAAAGACTTCTGTGTTTTCAGGAAAAAGCTCGATAATTGAACGATTGTTCAAAAAAGGGGGAAATAAGTTAGAACATTGCAGTCGGATAAGCCCGCCACCAATATATATGATTTTAATCGATTTGTCACGCCCCCAGTTGGCGTATCCAAACAAATTGTTGGCGCGATTTGTCTGAAAAAATGATATGACACGGGTATACACGACTATATATTCTATTGTACAAACCTAATATACTCAATTTCACTTGAAATGAACGAGTGCAAAAAACCTTTCGCAGCTACGTAGTGAACTGAGCCAGGAAATCGATGTGCTCTTCGACAAACTCACCTATCGGATCGTATGTGCCCCGACATCGTTCAGAACGTAAGCGCTTTAATTTACATAGTTTACATAAGTTTACATAGTTGAATGCTGACTGTACTCAGCGCATTTGATGGTGTATCGGAGACATATTGTTACGAGTGTCCCAATTACAGTCTACAAATCTGGTGGCTGAGCGATGTTCCCATACGTTTCAACTACTTGGAGTAAGTTGAGTTTCAACTCAATTGAGTTGTGATTCATTGAAATTCCATTCGATTTTGATAGACTACCCCTAATGTTGGCCGATATGAAGTGTGTCGGTGTTACGATCCAGATACCACTCAGTGTGCTGGAAGACAACTTGACGATACGCTGCATTCACACCCTCTTCGATCACTATTCGGAGAGTGCCAAGAGCTTTGAGCAGGTGATCGATATTCCCATGGACACATTCAACGGGGGCTTGATGGACATTGAGGACTGTCTGCTGAACGAGTGGCGGATGCAGGTGCTGATCATGAATGACAGCTTCACAAAAATGGAACTGCAGCTGATGGAATACGAGAGGAAACTCAGGTGGTTATAAATATATAGATCAGAGTCTATCATCAAGCAAATGTTAACCATTGGGTTTTGCATCAGAGAATTGGAGGCACAGACAGCGGCCGCAGCAAAAAAACAATCCGAAAACAAACCTGCTTTCGGTATCGGTAAGAAGAAGAAAACCATTGAAAATTCAGCATCAGAGTCAAAAGTGAAGCCCCTGAAGGAGCCAGACCGATGGCCGCAGGGCTGGTTTCCCGATCCGTACAATAAGTTCCTGGAACGGGAGCAAAGTGAGTACGAGCAGTTCCTCGAGGAGTTCCTCAGTCCGGAGAACATGCACCTTAGGTCACATGAGGTAATTCGGAAACGGGGCGAAGATCGACAGATGGAGTTCTAATAGATTGCATCGTAATTAGATAAATTTGCGACAGTTCAGCATACTTGGCGGCCTCTTCTCGCTGATCTGTGTGCGGAAGCCTAAGCACACGGAATTCCAGAAGTTCAATATGACCTTTCACGAAGATGGACGCGTCTTGCATACCAAGCACGAGGTCCGGGCAGATGTGACGGACGAAGCGGACAATGCGCGAGCTGAGTCCCGAAGTACGAATATGTCGTTGCGGCAAAAAGCGCCTCACTTCAATTTTGAGCAGGCAATGCTCGAGCCGCAGAATCGAAATTTGCAGCTGAATCCGGATGAACTGCCGTATTTCTGTTTGAGCTTTCAGCTGCCGGAGCATCTGTGTCTGTATGGCGAGCCACTCGCCTGCCAGTTCATCGAGGAGGACGAGGTGGACGAAGAGGAGCAGGTGAATGTGGTAACCGTTGAACTGGAAGAGATTGGCACTAAGAAGAAAAAGGGAGGGCGACGTCCAGCATCGAAGGTGGATCGAAATGATACGACTGCAGTGGGAGTCAGGACAAAAGTTAAAAGCCCAAAAAGAAAATCACCCGAGACCCAAGCTGTGCTACGTCGACCCACATTGTCGCCCTTTTTGCCAAGAAGAGAAAACCCGAGAAACCTTTACCAACCCTCCATGTTGAGCATCTTGCGGACGAGCAGCTCGCGCCCATCCACAATGCCGGGCGTGTACGTGCGCAACTTCAGTTTAACCGGAAGGCCACTGACCAATCTGCAGACACACATTTTGCACCAGCATTACATGCCCCGGATATTGTCCTCGTTCAAGTTCCCGTTGGAGTTCCGGAAGGAGCGATCCGATGAGCTGGCCGAGATTGCGGCACGCGGCTGCAAGCTACTGCGACGACAACCTGTGATCGCCAAGCCCGAGGAGATGGAGCAGGAGGACTTTAGCTATGATAGACAGGCGGGACCCGAACGTCTTTTTCCGGTTTATGATTCGTACCCGAGAGTGTTATACGATCCGGATTCCTCGGACGGAGCCTCTTCGGAAGCAGACGTAAAGACACAGAGTGAGGTTTCCAAAGGGAGCGCCCAGAAACCTGACACTATGTTCGGCGTACTGCAGACCCTACAACAAATCCAGCAGGGGTACAAGGCACAACCACGAAAACTCTGGGAGCAGACAAACTTCGGGAAGAAGGGCACCCGCCTGCCCACATCGATGGAAATTCAGGAGAGTAGCATCATTTCCAAGCGCAAGAGTGCAGTTCGCATCTCCATGTTTGGGAACAGACCCGTAGCAACGAAACCCGCCCGGAACTCGGCCCCACGCAGTGCGGAAACGGACCTCGATGCAATCAGTGTGCAATCCACGGAAAGCGTTCGCACGTCTCTGAAGAAATCCATTTTAGTCAGAGAGGTGGAGCCGGAGCCAGAACCGGAATACGAGGAGCGGCCCAAGGTCAAACACTGGACCACAAAGTACTTAAAACGGACCGAATTCGATCAGAGCACTTTCACATTTAAAATCCAAACGGATCGTTTGGGCATCTTTGGTTTTGCCTACAAGCGCTACGAGCACTTTCCCTTCCGACAGTGGACCCTGCAGTATAACGAGGACAAGTAAGTGTAGCACACTCTCTGATACCCTGTACCCAAACATAAAAATAGGCCAAAAAGAAACGCTATCCAGTACATTAGTAAAGACTGGATATCACTAAAGTTTTTACACTCGTACACAAAGTGAAAAGAGTATATTGGTTCTGCTGTTCGTTCGCATGAACCCAGTTTAAAGTTAGCTAACTCCAGGTTTTCGAACCGACAGCTCTTGACCGCTATAAATTGCGCAAAAAATCATTTTACACAGACAGACAGATCAGTTTAACCAATATATATATATATATATATCTGGCTCGGTTTTAAAGTTAGATTCAAGTTAAAGGATAACTCAAGACCTCTAAAGACCACACAGACAGACAGATCAAGATCACACATCACAGATAACATTTTCCAGCAGTTCAGGGCATCTGCCAGTCGGTCAGTGTTGGCTGTCTGGCTGGTACTTTGGACAACAGCTGACCAACCACCAACCTGTCCCTGCTTCGTCGTAGCATCAACGAGATCGTCTTCAAACTGGACACCTACCACGTGCGCGTCTTTCTGTTTATCACCAACGAGGGTATTCGGGGCTTTGTGACGAAAATCACGGATGAGTACGTGGCCAAACCGGTCAAGTATATGGAAATAACGGAGCCCATCTCCGATTACCGAGAGCTGCGCAGGGTAAATGTGAAGAGAGAATAAAAATATAACCGGATGTAGATCTGGGTCTAGTTTGGTTTTCTGGTTTCGTTGCAGCGCTTCTGCGAGAAGAACGTCAATATATTCGCGGAGCGCGATGCCTGCTTCTATATTGAGAACGGTTACTTCTCGGAGAAGCATCTGGCGACCGAGCTGCACGTCTACGACGCCCTCGCCATCCACTGCAAGCTGCTCAAGTTCTATCGCAGCGATTGGAATCGTCTGGCCACACGCCGGAATATTGTGCTCTGTATGTGCAATCCGAAGGATGCGATCGCGGGCGTCGATGTTACCGTACGGGTGACGCCCGATAATGCAACATTCGTTGAGGTCTCCGAGCCGTGCTCCGAAAATTTGGATACAATAAAGCTCGACTATCAGCCCACCTGGCGCAACATTGGTGTAAGGACTACAGTATTTTAGAGATCTGTACTCTTGCAGAACCTATATTTGAATTTAGTTACGAATGTATCATCAATCATATATGATGTATATATGACTGATTAGCATCAGTAGCCAAGTCTGTTCTGTCTATTAAGCTGTCCCTAAACTAGATCACATTTCTGCTTAGATAGCATTTTCTGCTTATTAAAACTAAATTAAAATTTAAATCGTAATCTTGAGCTTAATTCTTTGTCCTTAAAAATCTTAGGCAAAAAATACAACAAAATTTTTTTGTACTCAAATCAAGCACAAGCCAAGAAAGAACTTGGATTTTTCCAAGTGTATCAAACTTATTGAAATATATCAAAGATCTGCAAGGGTATTTTATCTTCGGCAAATCGCAGAAAACTATACATTCCATATTTCTAAGGATTGCCCCCTTCACATAGGTCTACTCGGATATGCATCAGCTGATCAATTCGATGTACCCGCAGGCAACAGATGTGCGAAATCGGGACCCCAAGCTGATCCACTATATACGCACGCTATTCACCGAGGTCAGGCCCCTCAGTTTCTCCTAGCTGGGACAGCAACTGGAAGAAGATACTCTCTTTGCGTCTACTTGATGCGTTTAATGAAAATGCATTCGCCACAACAATTGCTCTCAATTAAAATCAATTCGAAAATAACTTTCCACTTGACTCTGTCTTTTGACTCTTACTCTGTGTCGAATCGTTTCAACATGGATGTTTGTATTTTATGTAATGCGAACGCTATATTACCGTCTAATGCCATTGTAAACAGTTAGTTTGCGCAATGCCTTCGTTACCTGTTCTCGTTCTCGTCCTCCTTCTACAGCTGCTGCAGCTCTGCCAGAGTCAGGATGCGAACGTGTCGACGGCAGATGAGTTCCCCAACCTGGCCAAGATCGTGCTGCCGGTGGGCAGACAGCAGGCGCGCGTCGTCGGCGGCGAAGCGACGACCATTGGCAAGCTGGGCGGTTATTTGGTCGCCCTGCGCTATGCCGAGGATTTCATTTGCGGCGGCACCCTCGTCTCGGATGTTATTGTCGTCTCGGCGGCGCACTGTTTCGACGGGCGGCGCAACAAAAATAATTGGCTGGTCCAGGGTGGTGTCTCCAACCTGGAGGAGAATGGTCAAAAGGTGCCGATCAAGGATTATCTGACATCCGCCGCATACAATGAGGACACGATGCACATGGATGTGGCTGTGCTGAGGCTGGCGCAACCTTTGGTTGGCACGAATATCAATCCGATACCGTTGTGCGATACGAAACTAATCGAAGGCTTGTATCTAACCGTTTCGGGCTGGGGACTAACCGATCCGGCGTTCTCCCGACCCGTTCAAACTGTGCGCACCGTAACTGTGCCCATCATCAGGAAGAGCTCCTGCAAGCAGACCTATAAAACATCCAGTGAGTTCTCAGTGATAATTACATATCAAATTGAATTGATCATTGATCCTTTTGCTTGTTCGCTCAGTTCGCATATCGGAAAGCATGTTCTGTGCCAGCGTATTGGGCAGCAAGGATGCGTGCACCTTCGATTCGGGCGGTCCGTTGATGTACGAGACGCCCCAAAAGCAGAAACAACTCTGCGGCATCGTCTCCTTTGGCATTAGCTGTGCCAGTCCCAAGTATCCGGGCGTCTACACCGATGTCAACTATGTTAAGCCATTCATTCTTAGTGCTATAAAATCTTTTGGCTGATAACCCAACAATATTTGCATACATTTCTTGGATAAAATAAAGAACAGCTGCCCCAAAACTGATGCGGTAACTCATGAAATTCCGTTTAGTAAATTGCATTCGTTCCAAGCTATAATCTAATCCAAACACATCTAATCCAAAATGTTCAGAATCCTATATAAATGTCATTTATACAAAAGGTTAGAAAGTTTTATGAAATGCCTATAGCTATATCCTATATACACACATTTAATAGAAATTCTATAAATGCCTCTTAGTAAACTTGGATTAAGTTTAAGATTAATTAAAGTAAAACGTTCCAGTCGGGTGTCACCGACAACGCAATACTCGTGCACAGTATCGTCACAGTTTAAAACGGTCGAAAAGTGACTTAATTACTATTGTTGTTTGTGTGGAGAAATATCGATTTATTTTGTGTTTTTTTTGTGATTTTTTTTCGGTTCCATCTTTAGAGGAATTCACTCGAAAAGTCTGCAAAATTTGAATATAACATATGTCTTATGAAACCTATATATCCTATAAATATATATAAATATACCCATTCAATGACTTTAAGGATTGGGCTTATGACATACCCATATGACTTTCTAAATCTTATAACACAAAGTCTAAAGTTTTGGGGCATGTTTGAATGTTGAAAAGTATATCAGAGAAATTAATATTTATTCATTTAAAACAATTATTATAAGGTTAGAACCTATCAGGAAAATTATCATTGACTTAGATTTACTAAAGGTAGTTTAAGTAATAGCAAATCTTGTCTTTATCAGATAGTTCGGAACTTTCTATGCGATGTCGTGTTTCGAGTGCCCCAATTCAATTGAATGCAGGCATTGCAACTTTTTTGTTGTCGCTAACACGCAACGGGACAACATTTTGTGCTTTAATTGTTGTCATTATTTGCATCTTTCGCGACACGCCTACCCTCCCCTACCCTCCCCCTCTCTTCGCTCTTGGCCATTGCGTGCAGCGGCAGCTCCTTGCTGATCATTGACTGATTCCCATAATTGATTGTGCTGGAGCTTTCAGTCCGGTTCTCGTCCTGCAATCGGCGGCCCGAGGGCACAATTTTCGAACTTTTACTTTAGCCTTCAGACGGCCTGGCAAATAAAAAATGTAAATTAGCCCCAGCCAAGGGGAAGCTTGGGGAAAGGGGGCGAGGGGGCGAGATCTAAGGACGTATCAAAATTTATGTGGCCGAAATCATTGCATGACTGACGGCCTTTCGTCTTTGGTCAGCTCAGCTTCGAATTAGTTTAATAATACAATTAATTGTTATTTATAGCTTCCTCTCGTTCTCTATACCGATACATATACATATATATATAAAAGTCTATTGCGGGAATAACCCAAATGCTGCGACTTAAATGGTATTTTACAGCACGCAACACAATTTCAGTCAGCTTTTAACTGCTGAAAGTCTGAAAAACTGGGACATAATGATGCGAGTTAGGCATCTAAAGATATCTTTTTTTTAGTTTGCAAAACGAATTCCTTTGTTGGGCAATGGACTTCGTTAGTGAGGTTTAAATATACCTTTTATTAAAGGAAGGAAAACATTTGAACTTTCAGACAGTTCTTAACTGAGTTTTATATTTTTTTATATAGGCAATGCTTTTTCATTCGATATAAACTCTGTACACCTGAAACTCTGTTTACATTTTTTACATGGTTTTTAAACGCTTGTTAAAAGTTAAAAATTGATTTTGTTTGAATACGATTTTCAACATTCGTTGAAGTGTGTTCTGTTCTATGACTTTCTCTGATTCTCATCTCACAGAAATGATACGTTTATAGTAATATAATATTAATATTATAATATTAATGCATTTCTAATATTGTATTATTTTCGTTTTCCAATTAATAATTTATTTTATATATTTATTTATGAACTCTCAGAATAGTTTAATATTTTTTTACTATTCTTTTAAATTGCTTTTAATTTTAATTTTGGCATTTTTACATGCATTTCTTTGAAAGGAACGTATCTATACTGTGTAGGGTGTATATTCTATAGGTGTAGGAAACTGCCCCGTTGACCGATTGTCGAGCCGTATTTAAATCCCTAAAGAGGTGCCAGCTGCACCGCAGGGTGTCGGTCGGCGCGTCAACTTCAGACAACATAAATAAATATGCGTGTAGAGGACATTTTGCGGCCTGCGTGTGTCACAAAGTGTTGCTGGCTTCTGCTTCTTCTTCTTTTTCTTGTTGTTGTTGTTTTGCTGAGTGCCGCCGAGTTGGCATTAAGTTTATTTATCTGCTTTTAAATGGCAACTTCGTTGGCTGGGTTATAACTCCCGGTGTCATGTAATGCGCACCAGAAACAAAGGCAACATAATGTAACAGGCGCAATAACCACAAGAATGGGGCAGGGGGAGGTAGGGGAGGAAGGGGAAAGGATGTTGCTCGTAACCAGCAGATACAACGACTACCATTTACTCTGCGCGCCGCTTTTACTAGTGTCATAAATTTATGGCACATTGTTGCGCGGTCCCCTGTGGCAGGCATTTGGCCACGAGGCTGTTGCAAGTGCGCCTCCCGTAGGCTGAACCCTGAACAGGATTTCGGTAGTCGGCAACAGACGGCAAAAACGCCATCCAAGCTGGCACCTATCTCTATAGATTTACACATGACTTTTACGAATATGGAAAAACAAAAGAATAACGAATTGTAAAACTAAAATCATAAATACAAACAAAATATCGCTCAAGTTACAAGAGCTGAGACAGGGTGGGGGGAGGGGAGGGGGGGAGAATAGCTGCCACACTGTGGATTTCGATTTATATAAGCAGACAATCAGACATATCGAATCGCATCTTCTATGCGGCGTTAGTTACTCTTCATTCCCCACCTTCGAGCGCCTGCTTCGGTTTGTTAATTAATGAAACACATAATGAAACAGCGGGCGAGGGGCACCATCGACAGAGAGAGAGAGAGAGAGAGAGTGAGAGGGAAGGGGTGAGAGCGAAACTGGTTCGGTGAATAGTTTCTAAAGAAATAATGCTGAATTACTTGCAGTGCTGCAGGCAAACAGCCAACAACAGGCCAGGTGAGAGCTAGTTCTAGTCGAGCGTCAACAGCTAAAAAATACCCTAAAAATACCCAATAATAATCTTTAAATTTCTTATTTAACAAAATTTTGAAAAAATTGATTCTGATTTAACATTTAAATGTGTGCATTTAAAAAAGTAAACAAAAAAACATAAATATTCTTTATATTTATATATTGTTACACAAGTTTGTAGAGAATATTCGACTGGAATCTTAATATAGAATCTTTATATGGGTAACTACAGAAGCTATTGATCAAATATTTCCACACAATACATTTTAAATATTTAATTTTCTTAAAATCTTAGATCGATATTTATTTATTACTTTCGATAAGATCCCCTTCTACCTGTTCCCCTTTTCTCCTTTTGCATTCATTTGCATAACTCTTATATACCCTGTTTTATTTACATATTTTCAATTTGTAAAGGGTATACACACAAACGTATCTTGAAGAGTTGTCAAACACTTGATCAATAGCGGCGAACTGTGTGTAGTTGTTGTTGCTGTTGCTGTTGTTGTTGTTGTGTATCTCACAGATACATTTTATTATGCACGTCGAGTGTGTTTGCACAACTTAAAAGCCAATAAAATTTTGATGTTAATTGCTTTGGTAAATTGAAAATTAGGTTTTGGGAAAAACTCAGCACAGAACTCTGCGTAGTTCGGACTGTTTGTTTGCCCGATTTATTAGCCCGGTCCATTTTAATGACCTTTCGAGAATGCCGCTCGAAATAAAATAAAAATAACGCGAACGGACCCAAAAAAAAAAAAAAATAGACAAATCGAATCGCTTGCCAAACTGAAATTTAATCGGCTTAAATGTAATTTAACTTATGCTCAGGGGCAGGGTCTAAAAAGGCACCAAGGGGGGGACGGAGGGGCGTTTAGTGAGCTCTACTACGATTTCTCAGCATAGGGCATGGGAGAGAGAGAGAGAGAGAGACAGAGAGAGCGAACAAAATAAAAGTACAAAAAATCGGTTAATTAAAGTTCAACAAAGTTGAAAAGCGATTTCATGCAGCGTTGAATCAACAAATTGTAAACTTTTCAAGCTAGCAAAGGGCGAGGGGTGAGCTAGGGGGAGGGGGAGGGGGAGGGGGGAGCAGCCATTATTTGTACTTATTTAAGTGCCTGATCATGCTGATATCATCACCTGGCAACATTTCTTTTGTGTCCGCGTTTGCCTTCAATGCAATTAGCCTCCGCAGACGCCAGGTGGTCTCTGCTCTTCTTCTTTCCTTTGCCCACACAAAGATCTGAAATCTCCAAATCGAATATCGAAAATCGAAAATCTGTGAAAAATGTGAAACGTAATTTCGTGTTACATTCGAGGGAGCAGCACCCAAAACACAAAATAAATACAAAAGTGGATAAAAAGTCATGCTTCGGGCACAAGCCGAACTGCAATTGCGCTTCCTTGCGATTCTGAGTAGAACTTTTCAAGGTGTTTTACTGATTCAAATAATATTACTATCAGATTATTATTTTTAAAGAAGTTGTTATGTGTGATAAGTGTTAGGCGGTACTTTTTATAAATATCACAGAACAGCTCTACCTCAAAAAGTGAGGTTAAGGCAAATAACGCGTCTCTTCTCTGTGGTTCTCAGTGATTTCTTTGCATTTTTATTCAATAGGAAGAATCTTTTGTGCTTAGATCGAAGAACTGATCTTCTATGCAATTCTCATTTTCATTCTTTATAATAAGAATAAAACTAGGTAAAAGTTGTCTTTATGTTCTCCGTACTGCAACCCTTCTCAGTTGTACAAGTTCGGAGGTGCACTTCTATGCGATTCTCATTTTGAATAAGAAGAAAAACATTTGAATTGAACAATGGAATTTTAAGAAATTAAAAAAAAACCTTAGAACAACTTGTAAAGCTTAAACTTGTTGAGCTGAAACTGCTCTTCTACGTGATTCTCATATATTTTTAAAAGTTTTGTCTTAGTCGCACTTCATCTTAATTTGAACGAAGTTTTCACTTAAAGCGATATGCCCTGCTGCGCGTAGCGCAAACTGCGCTGTGTTGACAGTTATTGATCGATGTTATCGAAAAAACACAATGTTCAAATTAATTTTGATTACAGATTCTCCGACTGCAGCCTTTCAATAAACTTGTACACAGCAATTGGTCCAATCGCACATTGTAATTTACGTTTATTTTGACTTTAAGAGCGCGCCTAATAGCCAGTGGGCGACGTCCGAATACCCTGTCCCCGCCACCGCGACCGCCCCCGCCCCCGCCCCCATCTTATACCCTGTCCAGCTGGGCACAGCGGGCGTTTCACTAAGTGACACTGACTAATTCGGGCACATTTATCACGTGGCTGCTTAGTGTCAAAAAAGAAAACAAGTAAGAACGTTGCACACGGGTGTAACCGACTGCGCAATACTCGTTCACAGTGTGATAGCAGCTAAAAACAGTCGAAAGCTGTCTTAATTACTACTGTTATTTTGGGTAAATATAGATTATTAGAGGAAGTTATCAGAAAACTATTTATCTGCTCTAAAATTGTATAGTTTTTTATCGATTTGCCACGCCTACAGTGGGCGTGACTACACAATCTTAGCACATTATCTAATGCGGATATACACGAGTATATATTCAAAGTTTCAAGTTTCTAGCTTCAATAGGGGTATTCCTATATACTCTTTTCACTTTGTGAACGAGTATAAAAATCGAACAGAATTTTTGTTTTTGTTTTTTTTTTAGGTTACGCGAATTGTGAATGCGCACGTTTCGGGCTAGAGATCGGAACGTGGCTTAGAAGCTTGATGAATGCGTGTGAGCTCTTTTGTGGCAGTTGCAACTGCCCTCTCTCTCTCACTCTCTATCTCTCTCTCTCTCTCTCTCTCTCTCTCTCTCTCTGTTTCTCTGTTTCTCTGGTATTTTGTAGACAAGCGACGCAATCAAGCCGCATCAGTCAGTCAATCAGCCAGTCAGTGCGTCAGTCAGCCAGTCACTCACTTGGCCAGTCAGCTCGCAACTCGCAACTCGCAAATCTGTCAGTCAAAATGCCTTGCACCAATTGCTTGCCACATGCCTCCCCTCCCTCCCTCTCTTCCACTCCCTCTATGACTACCGGGCATCATTTTTGCCTTTGCTCGAAAAGCGCAGCCCAGAAATGAACACGTTGAGCGCTTTGGCGCACGCGCGCAGTCGTTGACTCAGTGCCACCCCCCTCCCCCCTCCCCCCCCCTCCCCCTCGTGGCCCACTTGCTGAGCAACCGCAGGGCGAGTGCGCGAACCGTTGCAACGTTGCAACGTTCGGCGGCAGCTGCAGCGTGTGCCAGTCGAGCGCACTCGACTTTGGCCCGAAGCGATGGCTAAAACCATAGCTGCAGCTAGAGAATCGGTCGAAAAGGGGAACGGAGGGTGGGCGGGGGGAGGGGGGTGTTTGGCCAGGAAAAGAGCTGGCAAGCTGGCAACCAACGCCTTCGGTTTACATTTTACAATCCTAACAAGGTTAGGCCCAGCGATAAATGTGGCTGCAACAAGCAGCGCGCGGTCTCGGCCAGGCCGAGGAGGAGGAGGACTAGAGCCAGGCGACTTGGGGCAGTGGCACATGCCCAACCACAACAACCACACACAGCAACCACTATGCAAACACACACAAGCCACACACACACACACACACACACACACACAGCAAGTGAGGGAAATATACTTATACAGCTGCAGTTGGCTTGTGGCTGCAAAAGCACTCTCGTACTTATCAATGCACGACTCGAAAAATACCCTGTGCATAACAATGAAATCTATAAAGAATTGTACACAACTCTTTTAAGTTGAAACTTATAAATTGCACCTTATTCATTTTTAGATTTCTTATGTAAACAAATTTATAAAATGATAAATTTCTATTTAAAAGTCATGAAATATCTACTATTTTCGATTATTTTCAAAATATTGAACGTTTCAGTTATTTTGTAACTTGTATTAAAATATATATGATACAAAAAAATGGAAATAGGATATAAATATGAATTTTACACATACTAAAAGTATTACATAAATACTCCAAATCAAAAACATGGCGCAAATGTTTTTTTTTACATTTTGGGAAGACATTTGAATCGATAATTATCGATTTTTGGGCTACTGAAAGAGGCATCGCTTAACTATATTTAATTTGAGCACTTGATTGGTTGATAGATTGATGTCTCAAATTTAAACCCTCTAGTTTTTGAAGTCAACAGACTCTGAAGACTTAACTATAACGATCTGCTTGTTATTCTGAGCACTATATACATACAAATACATACCCTCTTTATGCACATTTCATCAAATTACAGGGTAGAAAAATTGCACATTAAAAATGAGCCATGAGGAGCAACGACGCTGGTTAACAGGCTTTCTTTTGGGGAAGAGAGAGAGGAGAGGAGAGGAGAGGAGAGGAGAG